>PVIY010009776.1:0-71267 GCA_004026745.1 Myrmecophaga tridactyla | reverse complement strand
CTTGTCTCAGGTTTCATGGTAGCTGGCAAGGCCAAACGATGTTTTATGAGTACGGAAAGGCATTCTTCAGTCAGTGTGGTCTGATTTTCAAGACACCAAATTTGTAGGTGGCACAAATCTGAGAGGACAATCCACACCATGATTCAGTAAAGCAGACCACCTGTCTACAGGCTTCAACTGACCCGTGGAGTTGACCCAATGGCAATTTGGGCCCCTTTGCCATTCACAGGTGATACAACTGAGGCGCTAATTTGGACATTTTTATCATAGTGGTTAAAGGCAAACAAGAGGGTGTCAAGTTGCAGTCAGTACAAAGCTGTGCATGTATTTCAGAAATTGGATAGACTTTGACAACCTAGCTTGTCAGCAATGTGTGGGAAAATGTAGAATTTTAAGAAGCACCAAATCAAAGTCTCAATTTTAAATAAAATCACAAAGTAAAATCAGTGTTTCAGAAGGGAACCTTCCACACTCAAGACTGTTTACTGCAGGTATCCTAAACCCAAGTTCCAAGTTCGGACTTGAAGGAAGCCCCTACCTAACCCTCCTGTTCTGCAGGTCGAATGGTGAGAGTAGGAGCTGATTTACTGCTTCATATTTGGAAATTACAAGCACGTTTCTCTTACTCCCAAAACCAGGGAGACAGGAGAACATGAATCCTTAGCTTAATCTGTCAGCTTTAATTACTTCACACTCTTAACCCCCAGCATTGTGGGATCATGCTCTCATTTCTAGATGTTTGAACTCCAAAGGGGTATACTGCCTATTTCTAGAAGTTTCTTCCCTACCTCTCTCCTTGTGACTGTCTTCACCTAATAAAACAAAGCCAGCCCCACGCTTGCCTTCCACGTCTGCCCCCACCTGGCAGTCCTCCCTAGGACTCAGCTCAGAGTTCTGAGTGTCATCTCCTGGTCTCACTGCTCAGTTACGGCTGAGGGACCCACAGGGCCGGTTGTAAGCAGTTTGGACACTCCTGAGAAATGCTGGCAAGCCACAAAGCAGTTTGATTGGCAGTTTGGGGCAACTAATTATTCTTCAGAATTTTTATAAATATATCTCATCTTTTCCTCCAACTGTTCTGCTACCATGAGAATCCCTGATGACTTCATTTCCATACTTCAGATAAGTCTTGTTTGCAGCAGAAGCGTTACAGGGATGATGAGAAGAGAGAAACTTGAAGGGGAAACCATAAGTTTGTAAAACATCATTTTGACACCAAACTCGTTACATCAAGCACCAGATGTAAATTGTAATCAATATTGCGCTCGCTCGAATGCAGGGGTGGCAAAGGATGATGTTTAAACCATGTTGCAGGAGTGTTTCATTTGGACGTCTGACAGCCCTCAGCCTCTCGCCTGGTACTTGCTAATTTGAGGAGAGAATTGATCTGTAAATTTTAAGATGCTGAGGAATAGTTTGCATTTCTAGACCTTTTGCATTGCATGACTGGCAGCTAAGAATTCAGTGGTATATTTCACATAAAAATAAAAGCTGAAATAATGTTATTGAAGCCTTAAGACAAGAGACAAGATTTTACATGCAATTGTCAAAAATGTTTTGATGGTAATATCAAAGAAATTCAGAGAAATCATTGAATTCAAATATTTAACTATGTTAACGTAATGTTTATTATTCCTTATCTATTTCACATTTTATAAATGGTTTTTGATACTAAATGGAAAGTTATAAAAATTAACATATAGTTTAAGATTGCTTGAAATATGGTAATTCAAATAATCTTATGCCTTGCACATAATAGATTCTTAATATTTTTGAACTAATGAATGGATTTTCTATATTAGGAAAATAAAGTTTACATATGATAAATACACCCAATTGTAGGACTTGATTTTCTCCAAGATCAATCACTACCTGTTCAGGGAAAGCTATGTATGGGGTTGTGGCCATTAGTTTTATTGCAATTATAATAAATTGATCAGCATTCTCTTTAGCTGGCAAATACAGGCATAGATGAATAATATTTACTTTTTGTATTAGGTTTGTCTTTTTCTCCAGTGCTATAGCCATGTCTACATCAAATGAACTGATGAAAACTAGCCCAGTTCAACAATTAGTGAACAATGCCAGGTTATTATTCCATCATGTTGTTTACAATGAAAAGAATATTCATTCTGGGTATCATTTTGTGTCCTGGTTAAAGACACAGCATTTATTTGTGCATATGGGGTTCCATGCCTCCTCTGTATATTTTTTATTAACAGGTTCAGCTCAAATTTTTCAGTAATTCAAACTCCCTGGCTCCTTGTCCTGGTTGTCATATTCCTGTGCTTTGTAAGATTAGGATAAAATACTCTGTTGGTAATTTCTCCAATCCCACCTTGAGGTATTTTTAAGAGAAACACCAGGCAGGTGTAGACTGGCTGGAATTTGCTTACAAGGAAAAAAAACACAAGTTACCTGGAGATTTTTCCCCCAACTCCTTTAACCCATGCTGATTTATTCTTACTTTAAAACCTGAAATCCCTTTAAATTTTCTCAGGATCTCAGAGGATGTCTTACCAATAGCTGAGAGTCTATTGTCCTCATCTCTAACTTTGGGTTTTCTGTCCACAAGAGGCCTCCTGTGAGTCTGAATTGCATTTTGTTTTAAAAATACAATCACACAGAAGGCACTTTTATCGTTTGGTTAAGTTTCGATGTTAGAAGAAAAAGACCCCTGAGGTTTTCTCAATAGAACTATAACAGACCTTGCATGTTTTCTATCCCTGTAGTCTGAGCATTCTGACACGAAGGTACATTTGATGGCTGCCAGGACAGTGAGCAAATTCATTTTGGTTAAAAGAGAAAAAGAACCGAGACACATTGTAAAATGTCCACTGACCCATATGCAAATGCTTTAATTCATGGTGTTGTCCTAATTATTTTTGTGATATCATTTCCTTCCCCAAATATAAGTTTTCCTCCTGAGGCTAAAAGGATGCTGGAAGTTAAGGAGAATGAAGGGGAGAGCAAAGAGGCCAGGAATTAAAAAATAATTCGCTGAAGTCTAGGAGGCATTATCAGTATATCAATAATGATGGCATAATAAATCACATATATCTAGTACGTAATCGAACATTGTGACCAAGCTCCAGCAGTAAGGAAGGCCGCTTTTGCTGTGTGACCCTGGGTTCCTCATATTTCATTGTCTCCTGGTCAGACTGGTTTCGCCAAGCTCAGGGCCACCCAGAGGCCACATGTCTTAGCATAATTTAAAGAGAGCAGAAAGATAACAAGCTACAACAATGTGTGGAAACCATGAAGAATAGTTTATGTGCTTTTGGCTGATCCACAGCTCCATGACAACGTGTACGATGAGTTATCAGGAATCATCAGAAGCATGCTGCATTTACAGGTGGGCCAAGAGAGTAGAAAGGGCCTTTGTAGCAGTCGTCGGGCAATTATGCCTTCCTTTGGTGAATTTCTTTATAAGTATCTAGTCAACGTTCCATCCTTTCCTATATTAGATATCATTCAAGATGGTGCAGTGAGAGATTAAAAATACATATTTCAAAAACCCTGCTTTTTGTATTCCCTCCTTACTGGGGGCCCATTTCCTGGAGGTTTTGTGGGGAGCCATGTGATGGTTCGGAGGCTTTATGGACCCCAGGAAAGTATGTTCCTAATCTGTTCCTGTGGGTGTAGACCTATTGTGGGTAGGACTTTTAATTAGGCTATTTCAGTTGAGATGTGACTCACCTCATTCAAGGTGGGTCTTACTCCTCTTACTGGAGTCTTGTATAAGAGGAGAAAACACGTAGCAAAGCTAAGAGATGAAATTAAGAGAAACGCATGGAAAAAAGCTCCTGAGAAACTGAAAGGCATGAACACGCTCACAGAATCTGACAAGGAAGCCACTGAAGCCAGAAGCTGGAAGTAACGAAACCCAGGAGAGAAGAACCAGCAGACATGCCTCGCCATGTGACAGAGGAGCCCGGGCTCGCTGGTAGCCAGTCTTCAGAGAAGGTATCGTCCTGTTGATTGCCTTAATTTGGGCATTTTCATGGCCTTAGAATTGTAAACTTGTAAACCAATTAATCCCCATTGTAAAGCCAATATATATATAAATATATATAAATATATTTATATGTGTGTATACTTATAAAAATATATTAAATCAAAGATAAGCAATAAGTTCTTTTGGTGTTATGAATTTAGATATTATTATTATTCATGATTTGACACTTCTATAAGAGCTTTATTGAAAAACTACAGAGTGAACTTACAATATAAACAGAAATTTTATATTTTGAGGTTAACAAGAAACTCAAAGGTGAAATGTACCAAGAAACCTATTTTTTAAGGAATAACTGAAAGAGAAATATAATACATATATTTAAAGGTACAGAAAAAAGGCACTTTATTAGTGTGAGAGTAGTTCCTAAACATCTCATAAATTTCAGAACACAACCTGTAAAACCCCAACAGAGCATCGGAACTGGGAGCTATCTGTCTTTCCCATGGAACCAGTGGGTGAGTTACAATCACTGCTGAGGCTGAATATTAATTTGGGGGTTTTCCAAAGTCTAATCCTTGGTCTCCTCTCCTTTTGGCAATCTTTTCTAGCCTTAGTATTTCCTAATGTTTGGCTACTTATTCATTCTTATGTTCTGTTTCCCACAAAGCCCCACATGTTATAGATACCTCCTCATCTCCAAATCAAGTCCTTCTCATAAACATTTTTTAAATCCCCATTATGGTTCTTTCAGGCAAATAATCATATAGGCAGGGAGGCTTGGCCAGCAGTGGAAAAAGACCGTGGGCTGATTGAAATGTAATGCCATCGCCAACTTTTCTTCCATTGTGCTAAGAACAGCTGGTCTCACCTCTATAAAGACAGGTGGTCTGGGGTAGCCCACAGTCAGTGAGCACTATTTCAGTCCAGTTCAAATTGGAAACACTTGCTACTGTGGTTTAGTTCTTGAACCACTTTAACTGTTATGTCCGTTTCAGGGAAAATATAATTGCAGTGTACAAAAGTCAACATGGGAAGAAATGCTAATCCCTTCTTAGTGCAGCCACTCAGAAAAAAAGAGAAGAAAAGGTTAGAGCAATGTGGGTGACACCACCTATGGCGGTTATTCTTTGTCCCACAAAGAATCAGCGTGAGAAGAGAAGAACTTTGACACAAAGTCAGAAAGCAAGGAGAGCCAGAACCTCGAGTTTATTTCTGCTAGCTATTTATTGGGTAAAGGGGTCATTTGGAGTTAGGTTATCCATTGCAGACCAGGAGACGTTCCTGCTTGCCTTGAGGAGGTATCTTTAATTTTAAGAACAAAGCAGGAATTTTCCCATGAGTAGGAGATGTTCCAGATAAGCAAATGCCACAGTCAAGCAAAGCAGACAGATATGCAAGTGAGACAGCAAAGCAGACAGACATCTTAAGCTGTTTTCTGCTTAACAAACAAACAGGCAGACAAGTGCTGTGGTTTTCCACTGCTTATGGACATGCAAACACAGAGCAAGCTTACAAATGCCTTAACCATATCCTCCCCACAGAGCAATAGCTCCCAAGAAGTTTTTAACAAGATAGAGAAGGAAAATGAGATTTTTCACAACTATGCATAATAAAGTGCCCAGAAATTCTTAAGTTACCCATAAAAATACAGTGGTTGATGTTTGGCAAGAAGAGAGAAAGCAGGAAAGACAGAATGACCTAATGGCAATAATGATCATGAAAACACTATTCATGCACTGGACCCAGTGTGGGCTCACGACATTTTTTCAGGGAATTTTACTTAATGAAAAAAATGTCTTAATTGGGAAACTGCTATGTGGCAAAAATGAACACAGCTTTAGAGCTTTCTGTTGACAAGTAAAACGTATCAATGGCTTGCTGCTTACTGGGTTTTACATTCTTGGAAATTATGCAGAAAACACAGATATTACTGCAAAGAATGTTGCAGGAAATAAGTAGTTCACAAAATGGCTGAAACTTAAAAAGCATCTCTATGTTTATAGCTCTTCACTTGATGAGATTTAAACATATGGGTGAAGTTCATCATTATTCAATACTTTCTTTCCATCAGGTTTTTCCTTTGGAGCTTAGACTATTTAACCTCTGGGGAGGGGAGCCGATCCTGACAGATGCGTGGCATTCTTGCTGGTGTGGATCAAGGAGGAAATTAATGCCTTTATGTTGCAATAGGCACTGATATCTGGTTGTGGTTTGATGATGTAGAGAAAATATATATTCAAGCTATTGAAGACTTCTATGGGTTAACATGAGAGATGTCATATAACTCTCCTCTTAGCACCCAGACTAAATAGAAATTGTGACAAAGAGGTGCTTTCCACCTCATTTCTTCTCTAGTTATTTTGGAAAGGATCAGGTACTGATTTCTTAAGAAAAGAGAAATTCGGCGAGCCTAGAGGCCTTAATGCACATTCCACCACAGCAAAACCAAGACTCTGCATTAACAAACTGTGCTGGTTTGAAAGGAAGTATGCCCCCTAGAAAAGCCATGTTTTAACCAAAATCTCTTTTCATAAAGGTAGAATAATCCCTATTCAATACTGTAAATTTGAAACTGTAATCAGATCATCTCCCTGGATGATGTGATTTAGTCAAGAGTGGTTGTTAAGCTGGATTAGGTGACATGTCTCTACCCATTCGGGTGGGTTTTGATTGGTTTATTGGAGTCCTATAAAAGAGGAAACGTTTTGGAGAATGAGCAATTCAGAGAGAGCAGAGCAGAATGACATAGCCACGAGAAGCAGAGTCCACCAGCCAGCAACCTTTGGAAATGAAGAAGGAAAATGCCTCCCGGGGAGCTTCATGAAGGGAAGCCAAGAGAGAAAGCTAGAGGCTGATGCCATGCTCGCCACATGCCTTTCCAGATGAGAGAGAAACCCTGAACTTCATCGGCCTTCTTGAACCAAGGTATCTTTCCCTGGGTGCCTTTGATTGGACATTTCAATAGACTGTTTTTTTTTTTTTAATTGGGACATTTTCTCGGCCTTAGAACCTCAAACTAGCAACTTATTAAATTCCCCTTTTTAAAAGCCATTCTGTTTCTCGGATATTGCATTCTGGCAGCTAGCAAACTAGAACACAAACCCTTCAAAACTTTGCTGTTGATACATCACAGTTGATGTGGCCAGTGTCAGGCTACCTAGGTGGCTGCATTCAAGAAATAAGAGAGAGCAGAGGCATCAGCTTTTCTTGGAGCACAGAGTGCAGCCTTCCAAGAATGGATGTGCATTTTCTCAACTCAGGAGAAAGAATGGAAAACTGCCTGATTGCACTGAAAACACTGCACTAATTTACCTGTATTCAGTAGCATAGTTGATGGTTTTCCAACAAGTGCCAAAAATATAGTTGGTAGCTTTTCATGCAAAAACCATAAATTGGGTGTGTGTGACAGATTGAGTAATCCTGCTGGTGATTGATTGATTCTTTTGTCAACAGAATATATATGTTTTGCTTCTCCAAAATGTGCCACATATACACACAGAAAAATTTGGCAAAAGATGTACTGATGCTTTTAAAAAAAAAAAAAGCCGAGATTCAATTTGTTACTCTAGAAAATTTTAACACTTGACTGCAATTAATGAGTCACCCTTTGTTTGCAACTACATCATGCTATACAGAGATGGTTGGACGAAATGCAAATATATTGAGTAAGAAAAGTGGCTCAGATAGAAATCCTTATACAATTTTCTGTTAATTGACTGTCATTTAAAATAAGGAGGGGGCGGGCCACAGGGGCTCAGCAGGCAAGAACGCTTGCCTGCCATGCTGGGGGACCCGGGTTAGATTCCCGGTGCCTGCCCATGTAAAAAAAAAATAATAAGGAGGGGCGGAAGTATGAACAGTTGCAAATGGTGACTGATTGTTGTGTAACTTTGAGCATGTTCACTAGGAGTGAGTTCTGACTTTGAAAATTGCACAGTATTTTCTTTGGAGAAGCAGATGTCTGATAGTGTATTCACTATTGGACATATCTATTTTATTTTCATGGCTATGGCCATAAATCAGTCACATAATTTCTTACCTACATTACCTTTACAGCCTCGTGGCTGATCTTCCATTTCTGAAGCTTTTTGGAATTAAGTAAATCTTCATCAAGTCCTCAGCTAATCCTCTGTAAAGCACTGTTATGCTCGTATCACAGGGTCACTCCATGAATCTCAGACAACCACCTCCTTGCAAAAAGGGTTCTCAGACTGCTGTTTCCAAACCACCCAATGCTCTCCCATAATTAAACAAGTGGTCTGCATGTTGTTTAGCAAATTTAGGACAAAAAGTAATAAAATAAATTTTCACATATATTTCATGAAATCCAAATGCAAGATCAATTTCAATTTGGCTGATATTTGAGTAACAGGATAAAAGGCACCTCAGTAAAAACACATTTTTATATTTTTGTGTGTATTATTCATTTGTTTTAGATTTTCACTTAGCTGTTAGTAGTAATCACACTAAAGTGCCTATCTTATGGAAATGAATCAGTAGTTCTAAATGGTTCTTTGGTGCCTAGAAACAGAGATACTAATCGAAAGAAAAATTTTAAATCTAGAAGAGGAACACTGTTCGTGACCACAAATATAAGAAGCACCTCCCATATTGCCTGTTATGAAATTGCATCAGATAGTAGCATGGGGTTCTCAAGGTAGTAAAATAATTTTCAAAAAAAAACTTGTATAGTGTTGTCCGGAATAAGCATAAGGTAATGTTTCCTAGGGTGAACATGATGGTTTTTTATCAATAAAAGAGAAAAATATATCAGAACCACACATTCATCACGCGAAGTGGCATGGCTATTACCCCAAAACTTTGATGCTGTGCTATTTCCTTAACAATGGGTAGAATCCACCCTAAAGTTAACATTTTGCTTGGAGCAAAAAGTAGAATGCACTATTGATAAATTTCTTTAATACGTATTTGATCTGATTGTCCATGAATGTTTTGGAGCTGGTGAAATTACTTTTGCATTTGAAGATGGATCATTTGGTGCAAGTCAACTGGAAACAGGACTGAAACAGCAGCTACCATGTGAGGCCTGAGAAGGGGGCTGCCACACAAACCCACCCATTGACTATGAAAACTCAACAGGATTGGACTTGAGCATAGGCGAGGAGGTGAGCTCTTCACCTCATAGTTCTGCTCTCAACCTGAGTCCTTACGGAGGTGAGTGACTGGAGCCTCCATTGAGTTCAGAGCACCAGGTGTGTCTTCCCAAGTGTGTAATGGAGAGGAAGTGGCCATTACCCAAGAGAAGTCCACACAGCATCCTGATGATGATGATGGTATGGCACATGAAGACATTGACAGGACCAGAGGCTGTGCAGCATCACCAAGGAGCAAGTGGAATTATCCAAGAGCACTTTGAAGAACAGAAGTCAAGTGAGCAAGACCCAGTGTTTGCATGAGGTGAAGCTGTGGGAGGATAAAACAAGCCTCAGAAGGTTGTGGTGAGGACCTTCCCGGCTGTCTGGGGACGAGAAGACTTGGCTACATCAGCAACACATTCCCAACCAGGGCACAGGTTGGGAGCTCCTGACTGTTGGGGCCCTACACTGCCTGAGCCCTCTCCATGCATCCCTGTCAAGGGATCTGTAAGAGGCACCCGAGCCCAAAGCTAGCTCCTAGGAGAGTGAGGATGGAGAAAAGCTGAAGGAACTTCTAGCAGAATGTACCTGAAGTGCTGATATGGACTGACAGGCTGAACTGGCCTGGGACATCTGATGTGAGTAGTTTCTGTCTCTGTATCATCCAGAATAAGAGTTTCCATTAGAAACTCATTGGGCTATTGAAAAATAAAGTTACATTTTCCCTCATGAGTCTGTAGTTGAAAAATTTCCACTGTCAATAGGATTCCAACTGATTTGCTCCAGTAGTTTATGCCAGGGACATATTCAGTATCTTCAGCAACCTAAACTCATTCCTTCCAGGGCAAAAGTTCATGGAGTTGAGGATAATTTAAAGATTTCTCAAAAAGTTTGGAATGTAATGCAAAAATGCTCTCCCCCAAAAGAGTCCCGTTTTCCCTAAATATATGCTTTCTAGGGTCAAGGTACAACAAAGGTGTGGATAAAAACCTCCATTAGCCACTTTCTCCTTAGTGAAGAGCCAGACTTCCAGATTGTCTGTGTGGTGTGCTGGTCAACTCAGTGTTTGATCATCTGCTGGAAGTAAGAAAACTCTCTGTGATTTCCATTTCTGTCTTTCATCCAGAGATCCTGAATTATATGAGAAAGCCACCAGTGCTGTTCCTAATGACATAGAACTGCAAGTTAAAAATCATCAATTTAGGATTTATGAAAAGTAAAGAAATGCATAAACTGCCTACAGAACCTGCCTTTCTAATGGAGCCTCCATCACTGCGCTGGGACGAGGTAGTTTGCGGAGGTTTTCACACACTGCTTTCTCTGCCACCACTTATTAATATCACACGTGATTTTTATGAAACATTGTTTCACTTTTTAAAGATTAAAATTGTGAAAAATAGGATCTTTTCCAAACACCTAAAATTGGTGGTCCACATATATGATCCACATGCATGAGGTTAGAAGTTTGGGCATTTACTGTCCTTTGCTTTGCAGGAAGGACCCTCAGCATCCGAATCCCCCTTACCCTTCCCGCTAAAAAATTCCTGCCCCCTAGATGTCCTCTGTGCTCTCAGCAGCTTGACTTACATCTTTTCTGCCCGGATGCCATTACCTGGTACTAGAATCCTCCGGTGGGAATAGCTCTTATCTTGGCTTTTTAAAATTCGACTTTAGATACCTGGGTGAAATGTTTCCCATGTGTCAATCACTCCAAGCAATAAGGACCTCACGAGTCTTTAAATGAGGAGCTGGTAGACTTTTTCTGTAAAGGCACAAATCATAAATGTGTTAGGTTTTGTGGGTCTCTGTGATTTCTCCTTCTTTTTTTTTTTTTTTAAGGCACACATTAAAAATATAGATGTCATTCTTAGCTCCTTGGCTGGGCTAAAACAAGCCAAGGTCCTGATTTGGCAGACGGCCTGTAGTTTGCTGACCTCTGCAAAGCAAGCGTCCCCAGCCATTCCCCACCCTCAAATCTCTCAGGACATACACTGTATGCATGCCAATGTGCTTACTCTTTACTAGACTCCAAATTCCTTAAAGGAAGGACCCCCAACCCATCTTATCCGTAGTGATTAAGCATAGGCTTGGAGTCAGCGGGCTCTGATTTTTCATCCTGGCTCCACCACTTACTAGTTGCGCAACCGTGAACAAATTCCTCAGGTCCCCTAGCCTTCGCTTCCTCCAGTGCAAAATAAGAATAATAATGGTACCCATTAAGAGGCAGCGCTTAGGCTATGTAAGAATTAAATGAGCTGATTCATAAAAAGCAGCACATTAGCTGATACAAACTAGCTACTATTTATTAACTGATTCCACAGGCATAATAAGAACTAGTAGCAGTAAAGGTAGAGCTCATGTGAAGGTTACACATGCACTGTCTCCCAGAGCCTTGTAAAAAGTGAATGCTAAATAATCCGTATTGATGAAATTCATTAAACATAAACCTGTATAGTAAATAAATCTAAAATGAAACATGAAATCATGCCAGATAAGGTCAGTTGTTGCCAAGTAAATGTCAAAACTCTGAAAGATCTTGTTTAATTAGGTTGTGACAGCCCAAGAGGCATGTGTGCTATGTAATTAGTTTATACGAACCAAATCCCTTTGTGGTTTCATGTAAATTGGCTGCAACTCTGCCAGTCGTGTGACATTGAAAATTTTAAAAAGCAGATAGGAAAATCCCAAAGAATAAGCTTGTCTGTCATTAACGACCATTCAATTAAAAAACAGGAAATATAAACAATCACGTTATGAAGTGGTTGTTTCCAGTTTTAATTTCTATAATAATATAATTTTTGTGCATTTCAAATAATTTTTGAAAAGACTCTCAATCAGTTAATGAGGGGTTTTAGAATTGCTACCATAATCGTCAGCCCGTGTAACTCTTGATTATTTTATATTACTTCTATAGCATGATTTGTAGAATATAACTAGTTGGGGTTATATCTTTCAATGGAATGCATGCGTGTATTTTCTGTTTACAACCAGCAGACACAGAACTGTTCCTGTAACTTGCTCTGATTTTTATATATGCTGGTGGATGGATCAATCACCCTTTGTTCAGACTGTAGAATCTAAGCGGGGGGTGATGATGGTTATGACTGTGCTGATAATTCCTTATGTACCAGAGTTTTAACTTGTGATATAGCATGGAAGCTAAGTCAGACTAACAGAGTATAGAGACCTCAAAAAACTATGTTCTATTTAATAAAATGTGGCATTATGGGGTGTTAAATAACATATCCCTTGTTTCTTATGATGTCAAAAGTCACTGAACTTGAAAAATGTTTATGAAGAATGAGAAATGCCCTAGAGATCATGAACTCTATGAAGAATTTCATGTATAAAGCCTCAACACTTCCTCTTACCTAGTGCAGGAAAGCTGTATGAAGATTTTCCATAATTAATTTAGATTGCTTGCAATATAGTTTTTCACCACTTTGTAATTTTTCACTAAACCAGAATAAGTTATTTTATGGTGTAAGATATTGAATTCATCCTGTGTTTCAGATAGTTAAGAAATTTAGATGATTGATATAGAATTTTTTTTTAGGAGAGAGTTTGCAAAAAAAAGAGGAGAGAAGCCTGTGCAGGACAGGTCAGAGAAGTAGGCAGAGGTCGAGGAGAGCACAAGGTGACCAGGAGTCAAAGGAAAAGGACCCAAGTTAGTAGTGTCTTGTGACTTGATTTACCCACATTGCTTCTTAAACTTCCTATCAGGTTCCTCAGTGACATAGATGGATTTTATAAAGATGCAGTAATGAACTAACAAAGACAAAAAGTTGTAGTTCTTTAAAGCACCATCAGTCAAAAATGTTACCTTAATAATTTTAATCCTCCTAATTCAAAAGTGTAATAGTTGTACTGTCTGTACATTTCCTCTAAAAATTCCCAATTTGAAGTCTTAGGATGAATTTCTGATGATATATTTACTTTAAAATCTCATGGCTATACTATCTTTTACCTCTTAAGGGAACATAAAGAGATAAAAAATTTATCATAATTTATGAATATATAATTTCACAAAGTTAATAGATTGTAAGATGTTCAATAAATATACACAACATGCAAAATAATTAACGAACATGCTTCTATTTAAATATACATACCAGCCCCTGATAAATCGGTGCTAATATATAAAGTATAAAGTTTTTAAAATTTGGGGTTGACTCTTAAGGCTGACTTTGGTGTCATTAGGATTATGTCGATATTTCTTAAATTTGCAAATAGGTAAATCTTTTTATAAAATTAAGGTTCCAAGATATATGATGCCTTCCAAACAAGAGCAGGCCAAAATAATTGAGCTCTAATTTTCATTCTTCTCAACCGTCTCTGTAAGAACGGTTATTCAGACAAAAGCTTAAAGAACAAATAAAACCATATAATTATTCATGCTGGTATTGAATTATTCACTTTGTTTATGAAAATTGTCTTTTGTTTTTATGTTTATTCTACCTTTAATTATCAGCATTCATTAGACTGGCTCAGTTACACATCATATGAAGCTATTTTCAATCTCTGTAACTTCTTATTCCCCTCTGAAATAGTGTGAAATAGAAGGGCAGGGTAGAGGTGAAATGAATAGTATTGCCAGAAGCAATTTGAAACTGGCTAAGCAAAAGGATATACATATTTTTTCCTCCTTTTCTATTTCCAGAAAATGCTTGCATTAACTCTTATTCACAGCCAGAAGCAAGACTTTATTAATGACTCAGGAGAGCTTTATATACTGAAAACCATGAGTTCCTGTGCAGAGGCCAACCAGAGCAGTCCCATTAGTTTGAATGAGAATGAGATTGCTGCATGGGAATTAACTTTATCAAAAAGGGTAATTCAGACCCCTATATCATTGACAGCAAACACAAGTAAATGGAGATATATTGAATTTCGATTTCTCCACCTCTGCTCTTTGTATTTCTCCATCATTCAAATGCTCATCCCCTTGATGATGCTTCTTTGGAACTCTGACTCCATTGCATGCTGGTGAAGCAGGGATAATATTTGCCTAATGCTTCCAATAAGAATGAATTAACGGCCCAGGGTATTCTTATATTGGATAAGTGATCCGTAAGTGCTTCCTTATAGGATGTGATCTCTATCTGAAAGTTCCTCTGCTCAGCACAGTGTAATATCCCCAAACAGAATAGGATGTGAAATGCAATTTTTTGGCATGAGGAACTAGGGGAAAGAAAGCATGTGATAATTAAAAATTTTAAAGCTGTCAGTTTTTCATATGATAATGTTAATGTACCAAATGCTTAAAATACTAATGTTATTATAGTGAGGTTTTGCTCCCCAGTTTTCATAAAATCAAAATCCTTGTTTAATCCTCACCTTAGTTTATGGGCTGGGAGACCCACAAAGCTGCCCAGTGTGCTCAGGTGTTAGATGTGTCAATTTACATTTACACTAAACAAAAACAACCATAAAATGGGAAATATTCTGTCTGCAGATAATTAGATGCTTTTTTCCCTCACACCTCTTAATAGTTCTTAGAACTAATAAGTCCAATAGCATTTTAATTTTTTTTCCTTTCTTTTCTCTGATAAAACAGATGCCTATGTTGCAAATGTTGAAAGATTCAGCTAAAACCAGGTCAAATAAATTAGCATCAAGTTATCTCTGGCAAAATGCATTTTGATTGGAGAGGTATGTGACTAAATTAGTCTTTATAGGCTTATGTAAATAACATTATACTTGGCCAGCATGCAGCTGTATTCCATCAAAATTGATCTAAAATGTGTCATCATTACCATGAAGGGGAAAGGCACCCAAACAAGCTATTCATAAAGATGCTATCATAGATTAGTCATAAAAATATTTGCTCTAATTCTCTCAGGCCATTTTTAAATTTTTAAAAATATTTTTGTGTAGGAATTAAAAGGTTGTTGACACAAGTCTAAGAGGAAATGCAGACTTGAGCTTTCAGGATCTGGAACTTCAATAGAAGCTGAGATATGCAGATAAAGCACAATGAGGTGTGGAAGAGACTTGCTTAAGGGAACTTAACATCCTAGCCTTAGAAGTATTTACTTCCTGGAACTTGGGTTTGCATAGTATAGCTTTTGCATGCAAACAACCTTTATCACCTTTCTTGCTAGTATATAATTTTGTACTTGGCTGGAAATAAACTTGTCTGAAGACTGATGTCTCCGGATCCCCTGATCCCTTTCTCTCTCTCATTTTACTTTAACATTCCTTAAGGTCATAACTGCAGCCAACATTTTTGAAATTGAAGCATTGTTTACATGTAATGAAATGCACAGATGTAAAATATGCATGTTTTCGTCAGGGTTCTCTGGGAACCAGAACCAACAAGAGATATCTTTAAATAGTATGAGATTTTATAAAAGTGTCTTACACAACTGTGCAGATGCATGAGTCCAAATTCCATAGGGCAGACTGCAAGCTGGCAACTCCGATGAAGGTCTTCAATGAGTTCTCCAGGGCAGGTGGGCTGAAGTAGAGATGAACGTTCTCTCTTCTGATTGCTGCAGTTGTCACCTCTCCCTTAAAAGTCTTCAATTGGGATCACAATACTCATTCCAGAAGACAGTCCCCTTACTTGATCATAGATGTCAGCCATAGATATGGTCAGTTGGCTGATGATTTAAGTCCATGAAATGCCCTCACAGTAACAGTTAGGCCAGTGCTTGCTTGACCAGACTACTGGGCACCATCACCTGGCCAAGTTGATACTTGAACCCAACCATCACAGAGCAGTTTGATGAATATTTATATCTCTATCTATATAACTGGCTTGCAGAGCAAAATATTGAAGTTCTTCTATGCCCTTTTTTACTCTATCTCTAGTCATCTACAACCCTGGCATCCACTATTCTTATTTCTATCACCATTGTTTAGTTTGCATGCTCTTGCACCTCATACAGATAGAATCACACAGTATGCATTCTCTTGTTATCACTGGCTTTAAGTGAATATATTCTGAGATTTATCCATGGTGTTGCATGTAAGTTAGTTTATTTATTTTGATGGCACAAATATGGAAAAAAAAGTTTGTTCATTCTCCTGTTAAAGGACACTGGTGGTTTGTTTGCAGTTTGGGGCTATTATGAATCAAGCTGCAATAAACCCTCTTGTACAAACCTTTATGTGGATATAGATTTTCATTTCTTTGGCATAAATGCATAAAACTGGAATTTTAGATTCATCAAGGAGATGTACATGCACATTTTTAGAAACTGCAAAACTATTTCCAGAAGCCCTTGAACTGCTACCAGCAATGCCTGATGAGTTCCAGTTGCTTATCTTCCCGCTTCACCTCACCAACATTTGCTATCAACCTTCTTAATTTTAGCCATTTTTTTTGCATATTATCTCATTATGATTTAAATGTATATTTCCCTGAAGATTAATGCTTCCAAATGCATTTTAATGTGCTGATTGGTCATTATATTTCTTCTGTTGTGATGAGAATCTTTACGTCTTAGTCCCATTTTTTTTGGTGTTGTCATTTTATTAATGATAAAAATGCTTAAAAACTGAAACAGAAGGAAAATTTTTACTTGATAAAATGCATTACAAAAAAACCTATAGCTATTATTGTACTTAATAGTGAAAGACTGAATATCTAAGGTATTGGGAACAAGGCATGGACTCTCACCACTTCTATTCAACATCTTATTGGAGGTTTCTAGTCAGTAGAAAATAGCAAAATAATAATAATAATAATAATGTAAAGGGATACAGATAAGAAAAAAAAGTCTTTCATTGGAATTTGGATTTTCCTCCTGTGCCATATTTACAAGCTAATTAGTTAGCTTATTACTATTTCTTGGATAGCAGGAGAAGACACAAGCCTGTAGGATCTGAGACAAAGGACTCCATTACTCAGGACACAGTGAGCAGCATGACCATCAGCATTTTGCATTTGTTTCTCTTGGCCCCGAGTCCCACAGGGCAAGGCAATGGGCCCTGAGAGAGGCCATGCCTGCAGCAGATTTCCATGGCAGCTGAGGAATAATGAGCTTGGAAAGTCACTGCATTTATAGTAAGCTGTAAGCAAGCCAGCCCTTTGTCTGGGGGGTGGGGTGAACCCTATTCTCTCAAGGTGACCAGCCCCCTGAACAGCCATGAGAGTGGTTAAGATAAACAGCATTAAGGGCTTTGCAGTCTTAACACCCAGCCATACAAGGAGGGTCTTTCCATACAAGCTTATGTATAAACGGCACAATTCTGGATGTAGAAACTCCTAAGAAACCTACCAAAAAATACTAGCACTAATAAGCAAGCTTAGCAAGGTTACAAGATACAAAGTCAACATATTAAAATTCATTATTTTCCCCATATACCTCCCCATTATTAACTCCTTATAGTAGTGTTATACATTTGTTTTAATTCATGAAGGAACAATCTTATACTTGTACTACTAACTGTAGTTCTTCATCTGGAATAGATGGATTTCTCTAATAATCCATTATATTTCTCTTTAAATAACAAATGATCTGATAACCAAATTAAAAGGGGATTCAATTCATAATAATATCAAAAATAATAAATCATTAGGGATAAATCTCTCTAAAGAAGCATGAGACAAGATCTGTACATCAGGAACTACGAAGTATAGCTGAGATGCATGAAACGAGACTTAAGTAAACGGAGACAGATATTATGTTTATGGGTTGGAAGAAACCAGAATTCTCATACATTTTTGGTGAGAATGTAAAATGGTACTGCCACTTTGGAAAATAGTTTGGCTGTCTGTGAAAGAGAAAACATATACTCAGCCTACAACCCACCAATTCCTCCAAGGTAAATGAAAATATATGTCCACACAAAGACTTACATATTCATATCAATATTATTCATACTAGACAAAAACACTAGATGTCCATCAACTTGAGAAATGATAAGCAAAATGTCATATGCCAAAGGAATTAATTAACATTCAGGAATAAAATTAAACAAGCTATTGATACATCATCTTTTTTTTTACTTAATTGTTCTTTAATGTTATAAATTATTCTTATGGTAGAACACCATCACACTCCATTTAAGGACTTCTGTTCCATCCTTTCTATTGCAAAGTTGTATCCCTTTGCTTTTTCCTGTTCAAAACAGCAAGCAATATATGTAATAGCCAGACTCCCCATAGTTGGCAAAGAGGTGAGGTTGAATAGGAAACTTCCTCTTTACCAGTGGTGACTGAAATCAAGGGTAAATGGGAGTTTTATTAACCATCATAGATATTGCTGGCTGATGCTTCTAGAAAGATGAGATAGTTGTACTTTTCCCTCTCCTTCCTGCTAAGTAAGGTAAAAAAAAAAAAAAAAAAAAAAGGTGGGGAGGGCGGGGAGGATATTCTGAACATCTGAGGAAAGAAGGTAGACTGGTAAGAATCCTGTGGTTCCCAAGGGACCAGACAATGTGTGTTACCTGTGTTACTTTTTGCCTATATGGTCTAAACTGGAAACTGGTTAAACCTATGATCAGAAATGCCATGGGGAGAAGATATAATAGTATCAAAAAAAACCTGCTCTCTAGCCAAAGGACAGCCCAGAAAGACGGAAAAGATTTGGACAATAATCACTGTATTCCAGGCAAACACCATAGAAAAACTGTTGCCCTATCCCCACAAGCAAAGGCCCGGTGAAGAACCTAGATTCTCACATCTTCAGGTTGTATTGACATCCCCTCCTCCACAGCAGTGCAGTTTGAGAGAAGGCTGTGGGCAGCTAGGACTCTGGTGGGTGGAGGCGGTCCTGTGGCCGCAGCAGAGCCCACATGCTGATCCTGGACTTCTACCGTGTATAACAAGGAGCACTCCCCTTCCCTGATGGAGGACTCAGAGAAATGCAGCCCAAACAAGAGTTAAGTAAGATCTAGAGCTTCATAGCATAATGCCCCAAATACCCATATTTCATGGAAAATCCCTTACATGCCAAGAGTCAGATGATCTCAGTTTGGTTGAAAAGAGACAGCCAACAGATGCCAACATCAAGTTGACAGATATTACAGTTATCTGGCAAGGATTTTAAAGCAGCCATCATAAATATACTTCAACGAGCAACTAAAAATTGCATGAAACAATGAAAAAGTAGAAAGTCTTAGCAAAGAAACAGAAGATGTAGAAAAAAGCAAATGGAAATTTTAGAACTAGTACATTAACCAAAATAAAAACTCAAAGGATGATTTCAAGAAAAATAGAGAGAGGACAATGTGAGATCAGAAAAATAGGCATTATATACTATGAACAATAGAGAGAAAATAGAATTTTTTTTAAAGAACTTCCGGAACATTCGGGGCTATAACAAGAGTTCTACTATCCGTGTCATCAGAGTCCCAGAAAAAGAGGAAAAAGCGGCAGAGCTGAAAAAATTTTGAAGAAATGGAGGCCTAAATATCCCAAATTTGGCAAAAAACAGAAGTTAAGCATACCCCAAATAGTTTAAACCCAAATATATCAACAATAAAACACATCACAATCATACTTCTGAAAACTAAAGTCAAAAGAAAAAAATCTGAAAATCAGCTAGAGAGAAATAATGCATTACTTATAGGAGAAAACCAACTTGAATTACAGTAAATTTTTCATGAGAGACCACAGAGGCATAATGCTTTCCAAGTGCTGAAAGAAAAGCACTATTAACCCAGAAGAATATATCCAGCAATAATATCCTTCAGGAATAATTTTAATCACCATTCTCAGATGAGGAAGATTTGCTGCCAACCAATCTATATTGACAGAATGTTGAGAAGACATTCTCCCAACAAAAAGGAAATGATACAATAAGGAATCAGGAAGGAATAAAGAAGAGAAAGAGCAAAAATATGGGTAAATATAATAGACTTTCATCCTTCTCTTGACTTTTCTAAAACATGTTTGACAGTTGACGTAAAAATTAGAATATTGTCAATGTGGTTCCCAAGGAGTATAAATGAAATAGTTAAGAAAATTATATTATAGAAGGGGGAGTAAGGGACATAAAGTGAGGCAAGATTTGTACACTTCACTTGACCTGGCTAAATGTTGACATAAGCAGACTATACTCATTTCTGTATGTATAATATAATACCTACAGCAACTACTAAAATAAATACAAAATTATACACTCAAAAAAGCTATAGATTAATCACAATAGAATTTTTTTAATGTCAATAAGAAACCATAAAGCATAAGAAAGCAAGAGAGAGAAACAGAGAAACAAATTAAAAAATCTAGAAACATAAAAGAACAAATAAAATGTCAAACTTAAATCCCAACATATCACATATAACATGCAAATGGTCTAAATATACCAATAAAAGACAGAATCGATTAAAAAAATGACCAAATCCATGTGATATGTTGTTTTTAAAATACTCACTTCAAATATAGTGAAAACAAAGTTTAAAGTAAAAGGATAGGAAAAGATATATCATGCAAACATAAATCAAAAGAAAGCAGGAGTTTCTATATTAATTTAAGATAAAGCAGACATCAGGTCAGTGAAAATTACCAGGATAGAGTGATAAAAGAGACACTGTATCAATAAGATGTGGAGATCATATGTATGTATGCACCAAACAATTGCAAGATATGAGACTCAAATTGATATAACTGAAAGGAACAATGACAAATCTACAACTGGAGTTGGAGAGTTCAATACCTCTCTCTCAACAATTATGGAACTGGGCAGAAAAGAATAATTGACATTAATTCTATTCAGTGTCTTCTAGAAAACAGAAGAGGAGGGAACACTCTGAAAATCATTTCTGAAACCAGTATTACTCTGATACAAAAACCAGTGACGACAACACAAAAATAAGAAAATTACAGACCAATATCCCTCATGAACATAGTTGCAAAAATTCTTAATAAAATATTAACAAATATCATTCAGGAACCTGTAAAAAGAATTATATACCACGATCAGCTGGAGGTTATTTCAGTGCATACGGGATGAGTCCAATATTTGAAATTCAATCAATGTGACTGCACCAGCTTTGGGACAAAGTGTGAAAATGGAGACAAATATGTAGAGAAATGCCATGGTGACAGCTGTGATTCCTCCAGAATACCATGTGATGGAACATTTTACAACAAAGATGTCAGTGCATTTTTTGAAAGGCTAACACAGGTTTGCTGGTTTGAAAGTATTACATACCCCAGAAAAGCCATGTTGTATGAGTAGCTGTTTATTTTAATCTTAATTCAACATTGCAGGGCAGAAAGTTTTGATCAGATTATCGCCACAGAGATGTCACGTGCCCAGTTGTGGGTGTGACCTTTTGATTAGGTGGAGATGTGACTCCATCCATTCCAGATGGATCTTGATTAGTTTACTGGAATCTGTTAAAAGAGGAAACATTTTGGAGAGAGTGAGAGTCAACAGTGAGAGAGCTGACAAGAACTTCAGACCTGACACAGATGCTAATACTCAAAGAACAGAAACATGGATGTTTTAGGATGCTTAGAGCCTAGTAGATGTCATCATGAGATGTTAAGCAAGCCAGAACCCGGAAAGAGCCAAGGGAAACCAAGAGATGAAAACGAGCCTTGGAGAAGCAAAGTGAGGAATCCCCACAGAAACAGAGGCTGAAAGCAATGGAGCCCAGGAGCAAGGGACCAGCAGATGCCAGCCATGTGACTTCCCAACTGACAGAGATGCTCCTGACCCATCAACCATTCTTGAATTACGGAATCTTTCCCTGGATGCCTTAGTTTGGACATTTTTATAGGCTCAGAACTGTAAACTTGCAGCTTATTAAATCCCCTTTTTAAAAGCTGTTCCAGTTCTTGTGTATCACATTCCAGCAGCTTACAAACCAAAACACATGGCTATAGTTTAACTTCCAGACGCCAGGGATCTATGGCAAAGAATCATCCAATGAGACCAACAACTCTTCTGAACAACAGAATTCCACCCCGACCTGGCCAAGAATTGCTCAGACCACTTAAGAGCCCTACCTTCTCCTTCATGTCAGTTATCACACTAGAGATTCTGTGGCCACTCCTGTCATGTGGCGGTTCCTGCTGGGAGCTTACAGACCCAGTACAACCTGGGTGGCACCAGATAGCCATACACTACTGAGTGGCGCACAGGAACATGGCATGTGAACAGCTCCACAGTGACAGCTTCCCTCAACACAAGAAGACCATCATTCCCCAGGTCGGGTGATGGTTCCTTGGCCCTTGGAAGGGTATATGAGAAGGTTTTCATTGTTTGATTCTCAACAGAAAGCACCACCCTTGGTGAAGTGTCTCCAAAAAAAATGGAAACAAGATCCCAACTAACGAGCTTTGGATTCCTGTCCCTGTCAGTTCTTTCAAAACTAATTCATGGTTTTAAACTTAGACCACCTCCACAATTAGAGGACTGGACTGTGTTTAAGAACACAGGGGCCTAGGTGTGCAGTGGAGATGTGTGCTGAGATCTTTCAGGAGCATTCCATTAATAATGCACTTTTCTTATACTTCTTGTATTTAAAACCACATGAGGGGTCATGCCTGGCCTCCATCTAGATGGCAGATTGAGAAGGTTCAGGGTTTCAACCTCAAATCCCAACTGCAGAAGCTTTGAACAACCAGTGAGGTCTGCAAGAGACATCTTTCCCAAAGCTCCAGAGAACAGTTAAAGAACTGCTGAATTAGGAAAAACCTCCTTAAAAGCAGTAGGATTTTATAAGCACTCTGGCTGGCCCCTTCCCCATCACTCAATGGCTCAACACAGAGCTGGCCCATGCTTCCAGTCTGGATTCCTGGTTCTCATTCCAGAGTGAGCCGAGTAACCCATGTGCATGTGCTGGAAGCATGTATGGCTGAGACTTTTTATGTTGTGGTGACTGAGGGACTCACCCCCTGCCCCCGAATTTGCCAACTCACAGAGCTCTCCTATGGAATACTTGGGAAAGCAGTCAAATTGTGTTGCCTCATGCAAGGAATTGCTGCTGTAGGACACACAGAGCAGTGCCTGGGGCATGATGAAATGGTTTCCTAGAGAAGAGGAGGCATTCCTATCCAGTGACTGGGGGAATTCACAGGGCCACACATGCATGCCTAAGATGAGACACATGCACAGAAAGGACCGTAGAGACCCCTATGCTTCAGGCTGGTCTATTCTCTAAACTTTTTGAATAGATAAGCTATGAAGGACTTAAACAAGTCAATCTGCAGGGCCTGATAAAGGTATTTTTTTTCCTTCTTTTTGTTTTTTGTTAGCTCCTGGCATTCAAGGAAAGTTTGTCGCAATAATAACTGGAAACAGATGTTTAAAAATCTAAACTCCAGCAGTAACACATTATAGTATCAAAACGTCCAGGTTTCAATAATGATTACAACACATGCAAAGAAACAGGAAGCAATGGTCCAGGGAAGGAGAATATATAATGCTTTAGCATTAGCAGCCTTCAATGAGGAGGACCAAACAGGGGCATTCCAGACAAAGTCTTTAAAAAAAAATTTTCTTAAGTATGATCAAGGAGTCAATGGAAAACATGGACAAAGAACTGAAGGAATCAGGAAAGCGATAGATGGACCCAGAGATTTCAATAGAGAAATGGAAATTTTGATGAGAAAGCAAACCCAGTTGAAGACCACAATAACAGAAATTAAACATTTCCTAAAAGGAATCAACATTAGATTGGAGCAGACAGAAGAGAACATCAGTGAACTTAAGACAATTGAAATCATCCAGTCTGAGAGCAGAAAGAAGAAAGAGTGAAGAAAAATGAACACAGCCTGAGGAACCTGTGAGATGCCATAAGCTTATAATATATTGTGGGTATCCCAAGAGGAGAAAGAAGGGAGAAAGGGGTGGAGAGAATATTCACAGAAATAATGAACTGTAAACTCCCCAGATTTATTGAAAGACTTGAGTATACACACCCAAGATGCTCAATGGACTCCAAACTGGATAAAACCAAATAGACCCACATCATGCCATTATCTTGGACTGCTGAATGCTGAAGATAGAGAATTCCAAAGCTGTAAAAGAGAAGCAACAAGTCACATGCAAGAGAACCCGAGTGAGATCAGATGACTCTTTCTCATCAGAAACCATGGAGGCAAGAAGGCAGTGGGAAGACATACTTAAGGTGCTGAAAGCAAAAAAATTGCCAACCAAGAATTCCATATTAAGCAAAACTATCTTTCAAAATGTGCGAGGGATTAAGTCATTCACTGATAAACAAAATCTGAGGTACCACATCATCGCAAGACTGGCCCTACAACAAATGCTAAAGGGAATTCTGATGGGAAAGGCCACTTGACAATTGACTGAAGCCACCCGAATAAATAAAGATCTCCAGTAAAGATAATAACATGAGTAAATATAAATACCGGTACCATTATATTTTTGGGTTATAACTCCACTTGATTTCCTATAAGATCTAAAGGGCAAATGTACAAAATCTAATGGCAAAACAATGGCTTTGGACTTACAATGTATAAATGTAATATGGAACAAAAACTGCATAGCAGTTAGTAGCTGCACCAGCACCGAGTGTGTGTCTACTATTGAAGGTAGGTGAGCATTCGAGCAAATGGGATTGTTCAGGATTTATGATTAAATATAAGGCCCATGGTAACCACAAAGAAAATGTCAGAGAATATGCAAACGTAGTGGCAGAGAGTAGAGTACGGGTTAACTGGAGATGATGGGGCAGGGGCAATGAGGAGTTAATGCAAAATGAATGTGGGGTTTCTCTTTGGAGTGAAGGGAGAGTTCTAGAGATAGATGGTGGAAAGGGTTCTGCATTTGGGAATGTGATTAATTCTACTGGACAGTATGCTGGGACGGAGTTGGATGGGAAGATTTATGTTGCATGTATGTTTCCACAGTTAAAAAAAGAAAGAAAGATAAATAAAAACATAATGACAAATGTGATACATGATACTGGATGGGATCTAAAAGGAAATTATTAGACCACAAGAAAAAATTGGAGTATAGAATGTAAGCTTTATATCAATGTTAGTTTTCTTGAATTTGATAACTGCACTTAAGATTACATACGTAGAGATCCTTGTTTATAGGAAATGTACATGGAAGATATGTTCAAGGAATATGATGCTTGCAGCCTGCTTTCATAAGTTCAGAAGATAAATGACAGGTGCAGATAGGTAGATGGATGGAAGGAAGGGAGGGGCAAAGGGAGCAAGCAAAGTTGACAAATGTTAACACTATTGGATCTGGGTATCTGGAGTTGTGTGGGTATGTAGGAGTTCTCTTTATGGTGTTTGTATTATTTTCGTACTTGTCCTGTAAGATTAAAAGTATTTTAAAATAAAAGGTATAAAATTAATTAGCAGGTTAAAGAAGGGATATCACATAATTATAACATAAGACATGGAACAATGATTTGACAAATTTCAAGCTAAATAGTCTGAGAAAACTGGGAATCCCACTCATGATAAAACTTCAGAAATCTAAGAGAGGGGGGACCTTCATAAAGTTGAAAAGAATATCTACATTTAAGCAACCTCTGGCTAATAAAGTTAATATTGAAAGACTGAGTGCTTTCTCCCTAAGATGGGTAACAAGACAGATGCCTGTTCTCACCACTAATTTGCAAATTACTATACAAGTTCCAGCCTTAAGCAATAAGAAAAATAAAGGAGAGAAAAAGTTTACAGATAGGAAAGGAAGAATTAAAACTGTCAATAAGTAGATGACATGATAGTACATATAGAAAAATTCAAGGAATCTACAAAAATGCTCAAATTAATAAGTGAGTTCAGTAAAGGACTGGAAATACACATATGAAAATATGGTCAACACCACTAACCATTATGGAAAAATCAAATTAGGCACATGATAAGTTATCACTACCCATCTATTAAAATAGTTAAAAATAGGGCGCTGTGACAGTGGCTCAGTGGCAGAATTCTCGCCCGCCCATGCAAAAAAAAAAAAAAGTTAAAAATAAAAACATTTTGGCAATATCAAATTCTGGCAAGGTCACAAAGAAATGGGATCTCTTGCACACTGCAGGTGAGAATGTCATATGGTGCAGCCAACACAAAAAATAGTTTGACTGTTTCTTTAAAACCTAAATGTTCATTTACCATAAAACCTAGCAATTACCCTCTTGGACATTTATCCCAGAGAATTGAAAATTTGTGTCTAGACAAAAACTTTGTACATAACAACTTTATATATTGCCCCAAACTGGAAACAACCGAACTGTCTTTCAGTAGGTAAATGATTAAACAAACAGGGGTGCATCCGTACCATTGAATAATTTACAGCAAGTAAAAAGAACAAACTGTTGATGCACTCAACAGCTTGGATGCATCCTAAAGGCATTATGTTGGGGAAAAAAGGTTACATGCTTTCTAATTCCTTAATGGCATTTTCAAAATGGCAGAACTATATAGATATGAGATTTGTAGAGATGAGAAATGAACTGAGGTTTGCCATGGGTGGCTATAAAGGGGTGGCATGAGGGAGGTCTTTGTGGTTCTATCTCTTGATTGTGGTGGTGGTTACAGGAATCTAAACGTAGTAAGATGGTATGGAGTGATATTGATCCAATGTGCATTTCCTAGTTTGAAATTGTACTATAATGAGTAAGATCTAACCTGTGGGGGAAACTAGGTGAGGGGTATCACCTCTCCATACTGTTTTTATCAGTCCCGATTTTCTATCATAGTGACCCCTGTAGTTGGACTCTTTTCAGGTCATTGTGTTTCACCAAAGAATTTAGAAGGACAAGCTTTACTATGGAATTCTAGCGCCATGTGTAGGACAAAAGGAGAGACACCTAAGGAGATGTCATCCCACTCCAATAAAGGTGTCGGGGTCACCAGCAAAAGCCTGGCTCAGGCAGGTTCTGATTTTATTCACAGAAGAAGAGAAGAACCAGGTCAGCTTCACTGGTGGGTGTTGGTTCCCCATAGCCAGTGGGTCTCAACCTGTGGCCGATGCAGGGGGATGTTCCCTGAACAGTAGCCCTTCCTTCTGTGTGTGCCTTAGAGGAGGGAACCCCCCACCCCCCGCCAGGGACAGGTACACCAGCCGAGTGTGAGCTGGATATCGTAAAACAAGCCCAGCAGAGTTCAACTGTGTCCATTGAATATTTCCATTTGTTCAGGACAATAGGGAAGGAATGTACCTGCAGGCCCCTTACCTACTAGGGAATTGTGCTTTATCCACCAGGTGACACACCTGGTGTGAGCACAGGCTGTGTGTGTGAATCCCACCAAAAGGTGGCAAGCCGTGCTGCACTGTCCCACCCCCTCTTCCTTGATGTACACTCACCTCTAAAAATGTACGTCAATAGCACATGCATCATAGTAACGCCTAGAACACATTCTTTTTGTTTCATATTGTATATATTTGCATATTACAGGTAATAATAAATAAAAGCATGCCTCTTTTCATACAAGACTTGTTCAGCGATTTCACAAACACTAATGAACTTACCTACATAATAGCTTTAAGGAAAATGTCATTACTACCATGTATGGGCTGTTTTCTTTGTCCTGGGAGCTTTGGGTTGACTGAGCAATCAATCCCATACAGATGGATAATTTAGTACTCACTAAATTTTCATTTCTCAGCATTTCACACCTGCATTTCTTTGCATTAAGTGGCATTTAATAAAAACAAGAAAAATTTAGGAAGTGTTTCATCACTCCCTTAAAAAGACAACGAGACTGTGTGTGGGGAGTGGAATACAATGAAGGGAGAGTGGTGGAATTGGCCTCAGAGCATGCTGGTTCCCTCCCACCCATTCCTTGTGTATTCACTTTGTACACCGCACTAAAACCCACCACTGCTGCCTCATTGCTTCTGTCAATCCAATGAAGATAATGCCGTCCTTGCATGCCCGAATGACATTCTGAGATTATACGTACTATGAAATGACTCACAGAATGCATGATAAATGCCCAATGATGCTTTCATTGAATTGAATGAGATAACAGATATGAATGGAATAAAAACACAAGGCATGGTGGTACTAGGGGAGAGGAACATGGTTGAGTCTTGCAACTCATGGGGCCCTTTCTGACTTTTTCTGTGAGTGTCCAAGAATGAGCCTGAAGAAGAGTCCAAAATCCCCCGATTTGTGGTGTGCCCAAGACACATGCACTGTCCCACCAGCTAGCTCTTGGTCTTCAAAAATTTGTTAACTTTTCCAGCTGAAGGCTTACTGGTGTCTGGTTGCATTTGCTCCAGCTGAGCTCATGCTCACATTTCCCCTTTTCCTGCAGCCTCCTTCACTCTCCAGAGTTCGGGCCCTTTGGTTATTCTGTGAGCACAACTCTCCATTGATGTGACAAAGGTCATGAACATGAAGTTTGCCATAAGGATGGGAAAAGAGACTCCTAATTCTCCGCATTCTGGGGTAGAAGCCAGAAGTCCCATCTCAAGGTTTTTGTATGCTGTGTTCTCATTTTCATTCCATTCAAAATGCTTTCTAATTTCCCTTTTAGTTCTTTAATCCACTGATTGTTTAGGAGCACGTTATTTCATTTCGCATTATTTGGGGATCCCAAAAATCTTTCTAATATTGATTTCTGTTTTAATTCCAGGGTATATTCCAGAGAATACGCTTTATATGACAAATTATTTTAAATTTACTGAGTCTTATTCAATGGACCAGAATGTGATATGTTGAATAAGATTTGTAAAGTCACATGTGAACTTGTAAAGAATGTGAATCACCCTGCTGCTGTTGGGTGGAGTGTTCTCTAAATGTCAATCAGAGCTAACCGGTTGACCATGACATTCAGGACTCCTCTCCCCTTACTGATTTCTACTACTGGTTCTATCAAATGTTGGGAGGTGGGTATTGAAATCTATCACAATTACGAATTTTGTCTTTCTTTAAGCTTCATGGATTTTTGTTCCATGTATTTGAAACTGTTGTGAGGTGCACATATGTTAGGAATATTGTGTCCTCTTGATAAGATGGACCACTCTATCGTTATGAAATGACATGGTCAACTCTTGTAATATTCTTTACACTGAAAACTACTTTACCCATTTCAGCTGTTTCTTTGTTTGTGTGTTTACTGGTATTAGCATGGAACGTCTTTTTCTGAACTTTTATATTTAACCTTTTGGTGTCTTTATATTTCAAGTGTGTTTCTTATAGGCAACACATAATTGGGTCTTGCCTTTTTATTCAGTCTCACAATCTCTGCAATTTCATTGTTGTATTTAGACGATGTACATTTAATGTGGTTATTGATGTGGTTAATTTTAACACTGTAACATGCTATTTTTTATTTGTTTTCTATGTAATTTGTTCATTTCAAAACTATTAAGTTTGTAGATGTGTTTTGTAAGGGAGGGCATCTGGCAAATGACTATTATATACATGCTGAACTGTCCACAGGACCAATTATTCCTTGAGAAAACACTTTTAAGAGACAGAACATTTTCCCCACCTCAGCCTGCTAAGTTGAAAGAGCAGGTTGAGCAAAGAGACAGGTTGGAAGGCAAATAGCATGGTTAAAAAAGAAAGACAGAGAGGGCCATCGTGGCTCAGCAGGCAGAGTTCTCCTGGGTTCAATTCCCAGTCGTTGCCCATGTGAAAAAAAAAGACAATAATACTTAAAATAGTATATATGTGTAGTTAGAACATTTTTTTACTAATTGAATTAAGAACTAAAGTAAAAAAGGATGGGATTATCAACAAGAGTTTTGGAAGAATAAAGTTCAATAAATCTCAGGAAGTGGAATGAGGGAGGAGAATTCACTGAAAACCGACCCCATTCTTCTTCCCTGGAAAAGCTCATAATCATAGAAGAATGTGGATCCAGCAGTGGTAAGCTCTTCTCTTTCTCTCTCCACCCCCACCTCCCCCTCACTCCAGACAATCCTGCAATTTTAATGATTCCTGTGAATTAAGATGCAATTTGATGAGAGGGAAAACAAGCATATCTGTACAAAATTACATTTGATACTATGTAATTATCTTAGAGGAAAATGTCCCTTTATGATAAATTCAATTTAGCAATTAAACTGGGTATATAAGTTCCCTAATGATGTTGGGCTCTGTTTCTTTAAGTCGCATTTACTTTGCTGATCTACATTTTGTGCCTTTGGCTGTTTTTCCTCCCTGGTACTTATTAAACCTTGAGGAAGGCATTAATAATAATAATAACTATTATTATTATTATTTTACCTGTGAATAATTTCCCTTCTATGCAAGGTCAGTGTGTATACTCTTTGACAGTGCTGCTACTTATGGCCAGGTATTGTGGTGATAGGGCAGGTATTGTAGTGATGGGATTTTTGTTGTTGATATTATTAGTCAGAGGTAATTAAATCTCCTGCCTAGGCTTCTACCCAGCTTTTTTCTTTCACTTCCCCTAGGTCGTAACATGTGACTACAGAATCTGAACAAAATACAGAGTTATAATAGAGGCAAAAACATACAAAATGTAGGCATAATTCAGCCAAATTATTTATAAACAACAAGTACTATGTGTTGAATAAATCATATGAATATGTTTTTGGACAGGGATAGAATTGAAAAAAGAGCTGATTTTCAAAATAATATCATCACACGCACTTAAATTAGTTGTCTTGTTTTCTCACCTGTAAAATGGAGGTGATTAAACCAAAACAACTGGCTCTTTTAGCCATAAAATGCAATCATGTGCATAGAAGTGTCTGGTAGAAACTCAGCATACGATATGCGCTTGACAATTTTTCGTTTCCCTTCCTCTCCTTATTTTCCATTGCAAAATAACTGGGAAAACTGCAATACTTCCCTCAGAACTCTGACATTTAGAGGTGGTAGGCAATGGATAAATAAGGTGCCATGCTGTGTGATCACTTGGGATCAGAACAATTGCAAAGCTTGTCATCCCTGGGGAAATCACAGTGATGATCTCTAAGAAAATAACCGTCCCCTAAAGCTAAGCCCTCCCTTTCATAGAGCGGGATCGAGGGTGAGAGACCACAGGGTAATTTGCTCAGCACCTTAATCTCACTGCAGTCCCGACAAGTAGCCATCAGAATGTGCACAAGGAACAGCCAGAATGCTGGTTTTGCCATTCACAGGCATGCAGGCCTCTGTGATGGGGCCTCTGGCTGTATTTGTGTTGAGTGGAATCCTTTAACTCAGGTGCAGGGACAGGCCAAAAGGCAGGGGAAGGAGGAAGGCGAGTGGAGGAAAAAACTCTGAGTGGGGAAGAGGATGAACTGGTACAACATGCACAGAGCTCTTGTTCCTTGTGTGCTAAATTTTAGAGACTGCAGAATAGAAGGGATTATGTCACACCCCACCTGTGACCTCAACTCTACCAACGCATCAAGGCTTTCATTAGTCTTGGTTTCCTTTTTTCCATCATACCAGAGTGCTTTCCTGTACCAGTCTGCAAAACTGCCTTTGCAAAGAAAGGCAAAGAGATTAGGGCTATCCAACAGTGCCAGGTTAGTGACAGCACATTTCCTGCCATCCCCACCATTCCCCTTTAGCATTAAATTCAGTGGGTGCACACAGTAGCACATCCTCAAAACCCAGCAGCCCAGCTGGGGTTGCAGATTTCCCAAGGCTGTATTATCTTGATGAAATTTCCTGCTAACGCCAATGTTTAATTATCTTATCAGTAAAGGCTTCACTATATGGCTTATTTGTATACCAGTACTACCTCTTTATCGCAGATAAGATCAAGTAATTGAAAACATGTCAAGATTTTTTTGAGGAGTGCAGCTAAGAAAACAAACAACAAACAAACAAACTCTGTTGGGCAGAAGCAGCACTCAGGGGTCCCTGGGCCCCCGTATAAAAACCCGTGATCTCAGGGCAATGCATCAGAAACATTCTGATCCACTTTCTCTCATTGTGCTTCTCTCTATATGTGCTCCCATGGTAATTGCATCCCTTGACATGGCTTAAAATACCAAAAAACTTGTAGATGCTAAAGAGTGTACTATCAATATTGAATAATCACGATGAGGAAAGAAATCCAAACTGTTTAGTCATTATTGAGAGATTCAAGCTGATATGTATAAAATCTGAAATGTACAAAATTCCAAAATTCTACACTAAGATGATGAGTTGGCTAGTGACATTTATTTCATCTTCTCCCAATTCTTCTTAGAAAGATCCATAAAAACAATCAAAGAATACAACAGAAAAAGGTATGCTAACCTAGCAGTGTTGTAGTCTAGGACTATTGGTCACAAGTGCAAGAAGGAATTGTCATGAATTAAACTTTAAGATGGGCCTGGGAAAGAACAGGAGATATGTTAGATGTTGGCAGAAAAATGCCAGGGGATATCCCCCACTCTCACCACACACCCACACTTCACAGTGGAAAGAGCCCCCTGCATAGGGGCCGCTTCTTGAAGGAACCAATCTCTTCACTCTTCAAACCCACTGCATCCTTTCTGCATTTATGGAAGGATCACCAAATCCCATCCGTATCATCAAAATAGCATAATAATAAGTCAAAGTTAAGAGCACAGGTTCTGGATTCAAATCCTGTTGGTCACTTCCCAGCTGCAAGATTCTCATCCACACAAAAGGGTAATTAGGGCCTTAAAATTCCCTTAGAAATGAAATGACAAAATCCACATACCAATAACTCTGTGCCTGGCACAAAGGGCCCAATTGCTTAATAAATCTTAGTTGTTAAATTAGGTATCCAAGTGGGAAGGTGGTGTTTCATCACATCCAGAAAAATGAAGTTATAATGAAGAATGCGCAGAGGGAAGAAACTATAGGGGTTGTTTCCACCGAGGGCTGAGGAAATTCACGCACTATGTATGGCAGGGGAGAAATGTAAGTGTCGCTTATATCATCCAAGAATAAATCTTCCCCCAAATGGAAAACTATACTGCAAAAGTGCAGGATACCCCATAGCACACAGCAGGTCACCTAGATTTGGGAGCACCTCTGCCTCCCTCCCAGCTAACTTAAGAAAGGAGAGGAAGATTTTCGTGTCAATCACATGGGCAGTGCTGGGATCTACAATTCTCCATCCTGTTTACTAGAACAGTACCAGCCTCTCCAAGTAGTTTAAATATGGAGCAATAAATAGTAAAATGAAAGGATCTGTATTTTTTATTTAAGGATCTGGGTAAGAAAGGAGAGTGTTGTGCTAATGGTACATTCAGAGGAAAATAAACCTTTGAACAAAGATCGATTACAAAGAAAAGGAAATATTAGAAAGAATTTGCGTTTTAAAAGAATTTGTAAGCTTGGGGACTTTATGGAAGGAGTAGTTAGTGTGGCCATCAGGTGAGGAGCTGCTTAATAAGCAAGTTTTTCTGTACCTCCCTATGATACTTCATATATCACACGGTGAGTGTGATATATCATTCCTAGCTATGTTATAATAATACCGACCTTTTGAGTGCTTACTTTACATTAGCCATGGCACTGAAGACTTAACACAAGAGGGAATCGTTATAAAAAATGAGAAGACACATAATGTATGTCAATGAACTAACTTTGTCCAGCCTTTCAGAACTTCCTATCAGAGCTTAGGGTACTGGCAGAACTGTGAGCAAAGGAAAACATGCTGCATTCCTCGCCCTGGGGATTGGTTGTTGATTACAGCTTTTTACTGGGCACTGACTATTTGAGAAAGCGTGCATCAGGAGTGCTTCCATGGCATGGTCCCCAGTTTCATTTATTAGACTGGGAAAATGGAAAACATCAATAGATATTAGCAAGCACTCTTAGATTTTTGTTTTGGATGTGAGTTTGGCCAAAACAAAAAAGGGAGCACTTCTGCTCTCCCTTGATCTTCTTGAATACCTGTGGACTTCTTATCATTCAAAGCAGAGTGAGCCTTGCTTGGTCTGGGATTCTCCCTGAGCTTTCCCCACAGCACCTCCAGGGAGAGCAGCATGCTCAAGGCTCTACCTGTGACTCACCTTCAATTGTTCTGTTAAATGCCTGTTTGTCCTAGGAAAGTGTAAACTCTTTGAGTACAAGGATGTGTCTTATCCACTTTTGTTTCCACAGTGCTTAATACTGTACTTTCTACGGTAGAAATCTAATCTCTTATGATAGGTTAAATGCAAGTCTTGTACAAGACCCATAAAATAAACCAGTCCACCAGGTGACAGGGGCACAGAGGGGCCACTCATGCCGCATCAAGCCCCTTCTCCACTCAGTGGGACACCTGCACTCCAGAGAGTCAGTGAGTCAAACTCAATGTGAAAGCTATTCATTTAGAGTCCATCCATTTACACATGACCTTTTTATCTTTTTCGTTTCTGTTTTGAATCTATCATTTTCTTATATTTTAAGTTCACGATCTAATAGTATTTTCCACTTTGGGAGCTTAGGTGTTATATAATTTCCTCCTCTAATTATTTACTCCTTTTTCTATTTCTAAACCAAAGGAGCTGGTGGCTGGTCCCCACTTTGTCAGATAAATACCGGTGGCTGCAGATTGACCTTGGAGAGAGAATGGAGGTCATGGCTGTGGCCACCCCAGGAGGGTACCAGAGCTCCAGTTGGGTGACCAGCTACCTGCTAATGTCCAGGGACAGTGAGTGGACCTGGAAACAATATTGATATGAAGAGAGCATCTGGGTAAGTTTCTAGTTCAGTGGCAGAATTCTCGCCTGCCATGTGGGAGACCCAGGTTTGAGTCTCAGCCCATGCACTTCCCAAAACAAACAGACAAGAAACAAAATTCAACAAATGGTGCTGCAATAACGGGATACTCACATGGAAAAAGAATGAAATGTGACCCCGCCATACAGCATACAAAAAAAATGTAATTGGCACATATTACTGTAAACCTATTAGAGAAGGAGAATCTGAAGAATTACACTGAAGACATTTTCAAAGTGAGGGTAAGGTACATATTTCATTGAAATAATTGAAAAAGAATCTTGTTATTATACCTTTAAATAGCGAGGAAGTGTCCGAAATATAGAAGTCGTGTGCAATTGATTTTAGGTACTGCCTCTTCATCATTTCACATAGAAGAATTAATTTATGATTTTATTTCCTATGATTTCATCTGATACTTTTGAAAGATACTGAAGTTTCAAAGTATAATAAGCAATTTCTCTGTGTGAAAAGTTCAGGCAGAGAGGCTTTGAACTTGAAGAAGTGTGCATCCTTTATTACTTAGCCATGTTTATTAAGCTAAAGCTATATATCTACTTGAGATTTTCAAGAATCCTAACAACTTTAAATTTTTTTTGCTGCAGTGATATAATCTCTGATTATATGCCAGTGCCCTTTTTGGGGAACTATTTTTAACTTCTGTGAATATTATTTAAAGTATTTATTTTGTTAAAACATATTTATTATATAATATTTAGAAGTAACCCATATCTGTTTAAAACCTTGCTCTGCCCTGATTAGTAAAGCTGAAAGTGTGGCAGAGTCACTATAAACAGATGCTGTAAAGTAAGAGCAATATAAATTCTGCCTAGAATTTGTAGTTTGACTCTTCTTCCCTACCCAAGATTCCCTTATGTCTCTTCCATCAAATGTAAGTAATGGAGGAACCATGAACATTTTTGTTTCCCTGTTAAGCAGATCAGAAGGAAGCTATATTCAAGGCAATGCCATCTATCCTTTCAATTACCCTAAGAGGTCATGTGCCTAGGAGGAAATCATGTCAAGAATAATACCTTTATTAATCCAAAAGAGTAAAAATAGCAGCAGTCGACAGCTCCCACAGTCCCTTCAATTGTGAGAACATGTTGAGCTTTCACTGGGGTGAGCGGTTTGCTTTCCTCTAAATGTCAGGAGGCCATTCATCGCTGTAGCCCTAGAGCTTAATAACTGCCTGGTAAGGACTAAGGCATTAGAACGTATTTGATGAATGTGTGAAATGTATCCTATGCCAAGGTGCCTTTCTCGAACACCCATGGCGGGAGTGATCACTCCAATTCTGCACGTCTCTAGGACTTGTTTTTAACCAGGCCAGTGGTGCTTCACACTGTTCATAGTGCCCCTTCCCCTATTTTGAGCTTTATCTTTGCATCTCCTGCATCCATCACTGTGGCTGGCAAATGGCCCCATTAAACAAATTCATGTTCTACTCTATGATTAACTACATTGAATTTAGCATGGTGAACAAAAAGTTAATGTTACTGACATTGAGGAGATAAAACCCACAAAACAGACCAGAAGTTATTATAGTGAGAGTTCAACTGTGATGTACAGACCAGAAGGGAACTGGAGTGAAGCGAGGTTTAGGTTGGCCTTGAGGAAGGCATTAGGATGCAGATGACTGGAAAGTAATTAAGGAGCACACTCCAGGAAGCTGATATAATATAAAATAAAAGCATGGGTAATGGATGAGATACACAAGAAATGGTGAAATGGCTAATCACACTGGAATGGGGAGAGAATATGAGCAATTTGATGAAGGTTGTAAAACTGCAAACAATGAGGCTCTCAAGACTACATTATCAAGTAAGTATAAAGATCATTGAGTATCTTCTAAAGCTATATCAGACTCTCAGGTATCTTTTTCCTTCCTTCCTTCCTTCCTTCCTTCCTTCCTCCCCTCTCTCTCTCACTTCCTTCCTTCCTTCTTTCCTTCCTCCCTGTCTCACTTCTTTCATACATTCCTTCCAACGAATGACTAAGTATGGTAGAGTTTATTAACATACCCTTAGAAAACGTGAGCTGATTCATAATCATCATCATATTCTTGACAAGGTATGTCCTTTCTGCCTACTATTCTCTCACCAGAGCTCCTTTCTCATAAATAAACTTCACAAGGTAAGTTAGATATATTTGTCTTATATTTATCACTTCTTTAAAAGGATGGGCTGACGTTGGCTGTTCTCCAACCTTATCACTGATGCTTAAAAATAATTTTCTTAAAATTTAATTACATATTCTATCAGAGCTTATGTCTTTAACCTAAGTGAAGACATTAATGGATGAAGTTAAAATAAGTTAATTTAAGAGATTTGTTTTGCTGCCTAAAATAGTAACACTCTTGATGAAGAAAAATGGCGTGCTTTGATAAGCGTGTCACCTTTGCTAGCACAGATTCATACTATAACTGCTCCACATTCTCTAGCTCATTGCATTAATCTCCTCTCCCCAGGAGAACAGAGTGTGTTCTCACCTCTCTCTTAGGAGGCTCACTCCTCTAATGTTAAGGGTGCATTAAACATTCATTCCCCAGCCTTATATGTTTCCTGAATGTTTTCCTTATCCTATTTTTCAATGACTTCTGCATTCATTTGCCTGGGTCTATCCGTTATCCATGCTAATGTTTCCTATTATTAAACATCCACAATCTCTTATGTGCAATTCCTAATTCCACAAGCAATGTTATCAAAATGGTAAAATCTGAGGAGTCCTATATTCCTTTAGCAGCAAAACCTGACTGTACTGACTTTGGTGCTATTTGCAGTCTTTAAGTACCTTGCTTAGTGTAGGTGTCCACAGGTCTTATTGTGGAAGTAGTAATGTGTGTGATTACCACCTGTTCACTAGTATTTGGTATGTGCACAGTGGGCCTTTCCAAAATCTAAAGAAATCTGAATTCTGAAACCAATCAGGTGCCAATGCTTTAGATAAGGAATTGTGTGCACCTGCCCTATCAATCACTGGCATTTATTTATCCAATTAGATTAATATCTTAACCACATTCTTACAAACTCTGTGCTTCACGTTGACTGTTTCCATAATGGCTGGACTAGCCAACTGGAAATGATTCTCGGATTTATGAAATCTTCAGAATAGTAAAAGCTGTACTCAAGAGAGAGAAACTCTCTTACTTAAACAGGATTCAGTTAATCTTTTTGAACAATGGAAGAACACTCACTATCTTTTATATTTTCAGGTAACAAAAGGTGTTTCAGGACACACACTCTCATTTGATTTGAATAGTTAATATTCTCCTTTGATATGTCATTTGAAAAGTTGTCATTGTTCAAGCAGTTTAAAAGAATAAACATGTTTAGAGAAGGGGGCAGATAAAAGATAATTTTATGGATAGGGTGCAAACTATATATATATATATATATATATATATATATATATTATACATATACATATATGACATGTCTATGTAGATATGCATGCTAAAAAACCACATGGCTTGATATGACTGTCCAGGAGTATGAAGGAGATAAAAGATGTGGTTGGAAATCCAGCCCAAAAGGGCTAGAAAAAGGACCCAGAATCCTGCTGAGAGATCATATGGTGAAATTCTACTGGTAAAGTACCAGATTAGCAATCATGGACAAGCCATCTTCCCTGTTGTCTATTTTCCACTTCTGTCTATGAGAATGAAGAATCAAAATTAAAGGAAATATATAACGCTGTAATTCATTGTGAAATTTTCCAAGGGGAGGATTTGGATAATTCAGATTTTTATCCAGGTTCTAATGCCAGCCCTGAGCTCTCCTCTGCACACGTGACTCCACCTCCATTTGACTGTCCGATAGACATAGGAAAAGTAGCATGTCTAAAACCAAACTCTTTATTTCCACCCCTCCCTACCATCGAACCTGTTATCCCCAGTTTCTAGATCTCAGAAAACATCACAACGTGTGACATTTACTATTAGTACTACTAGTTGCTGAGCTAAAACTCTTGGCGTCATCAATGATAGTTCCTTCTACTTCACACATCACATGCTGTCCTTTGGCGTATCCTGTCAGCTCATTATCCATCAACCTACAGTGTCAGATGTAACTTCAAAGTATATATGGAGTCATCTAACTACATTACAGAACATCCATCATTATTCTGCAGCCCAACCAATTGTCATCCTTCCCTGGCCATCGCCATAGCCTCACTATGGTTCTGCTTGACCTTTGGAACTGGTCTCCTTCCTTCCCCCCTTGGCTCCCTACTACTCATTTCTCCTTCTTGAGCCCTCCTTTTAAAACCTGTCAGAGTACATATTCTTTTGCTGAAAACTTTGCAGTGGATTCCCTAACTGTTGGTGATTGAATCATGATCCCACAAAAGCCATATCAGACCCTAATCCCTGGTCCCATAGGTGTGAACCCATTTGTAAATAGGACCTTTGGAGATATTATGTTTAGGTAATGTGTGACCAAACTAAATGAAGGTAGGTCTTTATCTTATATGGTGGTCTTGAATCCAGTGCAGCTAAAATGCTTATAAGCAAAGGAAATTGGACATGGGAAAAAGTCACAGGAAAGCTGGAAGTCAATGGAATCCAGAAGAGAAAGGACAGGACATCACCATGTGACAGGAAAGCCACATGTTTTAGTTTCCTGGGTTGCTCATGCAAATATCATGCAATGGGATGGGTTAAACAGTGGGAATTGATGAATTTACAATTTCAAGGCTAAGAGAAAGTCTAAATCAAGGTGTTATCTGGCTATGCTTTCTTCCTAAAGATTAGTAATCTGGGGCTGCCTGCTGGTGATCTTTGGTCCTTGGTTCCCTGTCACATGGCAATGCACACGGCAGCCTCTTTTGGCATTTCCAATCTCGTCTGAGTTCCATTGAATTTCAGCTTCTTGCTTCCCATGGAGCTTTCTCTGTATTTGAGTTTCATCCTTCTTATAAAGAACAGGATTAAGACCCACCTGGGCCACACCATAACTGAAGTAACCTCATCAAAGCTCCTACTTACAATGGGCTCACACCTACAGGAATGGATTACGTTTAAGAACATGCTTGTCTGAGGCACATATGATTCCAAACCACCACACCAAGGACCTCAAGAATTGCCGGCCAATTCGAATGCTACCAGCCCCAAAGGAAACAAGCCTTCTAGCCTCTGAAACTGTGTCAGTAAATTCTTGTTGCCAAGTCAGCCTATTGTGTGGTGAATGTCTTAGCAGCCTGGAACCTAAGATGCTAACATAGATTCCATCTCTTTCAGTGTCCCACCCCTGCCCTCAGGTGCTTGCCTTCCCCCTCAAGGGGTGTTCTCCTGCCTTGGGGACTTTTACTTGCCCCTAGTCCTCTTTGTTTTCCTGACTGCTGGGCCCACAGCCTCTGGAGAGTGCTTGGAACACAGTAGATGCCAAACACACATCAGTTGGGTGAATAAATAAACAACTCCAAGTTCAGCGCTCTTTGCTTCACCCATATGGCTGCACTTCAACCTGTTGCCAGGTCATGACCACACTCATCATTGCTGTATTTTCCTAGTCTTGGGGTTTTCTTTTATTGTCTTATGATTTTCTTACAGTGTAATTATGATTAAATAGCAGTTTTTCATAATTTTCTAAATACTTTCAAACTCCGTTTAGCAAATCAAAGTTTAGAATAAACTTTCTGTCACTTGGTATGTTTAAAAGTGTTCAAAGGAAATATCATGGTGAGATCCCCTTAAAAAGAAATTCAAGTGAGATTCTATTTACCAGGAAAGGCCAGCATTGCTATATGGCCCTTCTAGGATTTCCTTAAACTTGTCAAAGGAGGCCCATCTTTTGTCCTAGGTGTCTGTCTGGAATTCTCCCTGTGAAGAGAACTATCTACCATGCAAAAATAACTTCCACAATTCACTTCTCAGTTCCGTTTTCAACTCCTCATGAACAACCCCCAACATTACACACAGCCCCCCTCCCACCCTATACAACCTTCAGTTTCCTTACTGGGGATTGAATCATGTCACCACAAAAAGCATGCTTAGGTTGCAAACCCTTCACCCATTTGTGAAGAGGATCTTCAGAGGTGTAATTAGTTAAGGTGTGCCCAGACCAATGAGGGTGGACCTTGAACCAATGTGGCTGAACTTCTCCTTAGCAAAGGAAATCTCTGTCCAGAGAGAGAGGCCCCAGGGGACAGCCAAGAGCTGGAAGTCAGTGGAAGCCAGAAAAAACAATGCCACCATGTGCTTTGCCATGTGACAGAAAAGCCAAGGAACCCCAAGACTCCTGACAGCCATCCCCAGAATACCACAGTTTTCAGGAAGAAAGCATTGCCTGGCTGATACCTTAGTTCTGGACTTCTCCTAGCCTCAAAACTGTGAGCCAATAAATTCCTGTTTAAGCCAACCCATTGTATGGTATTTGTTTGAGAAACCAGAAAGCTAAAACATCTTACTTCATATTTCTTTATGTAACTCATTGTTTGCTGTTATCATGTTGATAATTTCATTTTCAGAATGTCTCTCCCCAGTAGAACAACTTTAGGAAAAGAAAAAACACATTCTCAAAATAATATTGTGACTTTGTTTTTTACTAATGTTTCACTTTGCTAAAGCTGCCAGAATGGAATATATAAAAAATGGACTGGCTTTTAACAAAGGGAATTTATTAGCTTACAAACTTACAATTCTCAGGCCATGAAAATGTCCAAATTAATGTGTCAATAGGAAGATACCTTCTCTGAAGAAAGACTGCAGGCATCGGGGTTCCTCTGTCAGATAGCAGGGCAGATGGCCAGCATCCTTCACTCCCTGGTTTTGTTGATTTCAGTTCCTGGTTCCAGTGCATGCAGTCACTAGCTCTTTTGCTGAAAGATAAATGAGCAAAAGGTCACTCTTCTGTACCTGTGCCTAGTGCTGACTGCAGCATCCAGCAGTCCAGTTCACTGCTCATTTAGGCCAGGTGAAGTAGCTCCCCAGAGAACTGCCCCCTCTCAGAGTGCAGACAGGCATGGAGAGGCTTCCTCAGCTCCCAGGCACATCACCATGTGTAGGACACTGCCTTCATATTGCATCTGGCTGCAGTGGGCAATGGCTTATTGAATCATGGCCTGGTGCTCTCTTTCTCCATATCCTTATGTGCAGCTTTTCTTCATCCAATATCAAGTCAGAAAAAATCATCCTGCTGTAATGAACAGCGTGTCAGACACCCAAGTGCGCCCGAAGCACTGCAGTGGGGGGTTTGACATTAATATAAAAGCACATGTTTGGGCTCATCTTAAAGCTTATGCCAGCCATCTATGAAGGCTCCACCTCTGAAAGCTCTGGGCTTTCCAACACTTTCAGGTTTAATTTGTGCACGATCCCCAAGGATCAGAGTCTCCATGGAGATGAAAGGGCTTGCAGGTGGTAATGTGCTTACAGACAACCCTTTTCCAACTGTTCCCCTGATTCTATTTCTATAATGTTAAGAGGTTGTGAGATTTAATGATGCACTTCTCCTCCCAAAGTATTCCTTGGTGATTTTAGTCCTAAGGAACGCACATAGCTGGTGTTTGAAGTTCTTGCTCTAGGTTCATTGCTTTGTGCTTCTGATTACAGTGGCTTCCTCTCTAAGCATCTATGGACCCCCACCTACCTTCTCTGAGGCACAACTCTGGATTCTGGCTTGCTTAGCATCTCATCCAAAGGCACATGACCAACACCTGCTGTCCTTCTCTCCTGGCTTCTGGTTTCAAATGGCTCTTGCAGATTCTGGGGTCCTTGTGGAATTTTCCTCTGCATGTCCAAACATCTGCATCTGTGTCTCTCACTCTGTGAGCTCTTTTAAGGACTTCAGTAAAATAATCAAGACCCACCTTGAATGGGTAGAGTCACATTTCCATCTAATCATAAGGTCACACCTTATGGCATGCCACATCTCCATGAAGTAATCTAATCAAAAGGTCACAGCCTACAATACTAAATCAGGATTAAAGGACATGGCTTTTCTGGGGTACACAACAGTTTCAAACCAGCACACTCCCTTATACCTCCCTTAAAGAAGAAACCCTCTCTCCCACTTTGCCTTTATTCAGATGGCCCAAACCTTCAGAAGCACTTGTGATGATGCCAAGCGTTATAGGGCCGACAAATTTATTCCACAGTAAATAGTTTTGTAGGGATTTGCCTTTTGCCATACTTAAAATAAAAATAGCAGTTCATAATTGTCTCAGTTTGCCAGGGCTACCATGACAAATCCCACACAATGGTTGCCTTAAGCAGGAGGAATTTATTTCCTCACAGGTTTGGAGGCTGGTAGCCCAATGCCAAGGTTTTGGTGAGGTCACAACATCCGTTGGGTTCTGCAGTGGCTGCCCTCCCTCACTGGCCATCTCTCTCTCCACCTTCTCCACTTCCAGCTTCTATTTCTGTGTCCAGTTTCCTTTGCTTATAACAACTTCAGTCATAAGGATTAAGGCCCGGGATGACATAATTTGGCCTCGTCTAAATAGCATCTTTGAAGATTCTATTCTCAAAGGAGTCCACATTGAACTAACAACTTTTCAAAAGTCCGAGTTACAAATGGGTTTCTACCGAAGGACCCGAGGCTAGGACTTCAGCCTGTCTTTTAGGGGGAGACATGATTCAACCCCAACAAGAATTATTTTGTCTCAATACTTGTGGAAAACCTCAGATATTCCTTTAAGCTGCTCTGCATTTTAAATGAACCTCTACCATCATCCCAGAGAAACCATTCTTGATGAATGCCTGGTTTACCAGCCATATCCCCAGACTGCTCACGAATTTCCCAGTTGGCTTTCAATATTTCACCTTCTGAAACAATTACCCTACAATTGTACCAAGTCTATGAAACGCAGCCGCCTTCATTCTTAATCCAGTGACATTGACAAGTCAGAGCAGTTTCTGGGTAAGCAGTTTCAAGCTAGGTGTCATCTATTTTACTTCTATCCAAGATATTGATAAGTAGGACATTACACTGAAATGCCGCCTATTGTTATAAATCATTGAAAGGAAGTGTAGCTCTCCAGAGAGTCAGTGAAGGTTCTACTTAAGCAATGATGAAATATTCTATTTTCTTGTATATACATATCCACTGGAAAGTGATTTTCTTTTTAGATAAAGTTTCTTTGTGTACCTCCATAGAAAATTCCCGCAATTCACTGGAATCAGGTGTTGTTGGTGTTTTTAAATCTTAACTGAGGACTCTATTTTAGATTTTCTTTTTGCAAATCACTTTTCCCGAAAGGCTTTTAAAAATCAATTTTGTTTCAGAACAACATTTCTTGTGTATTTTTACATGTCACAGTAAATCTAAATTTTGGTCTGAATCAGAAACTGGGCTGGACCTTTAGAGCCCTGTCAGGCTAGTTTGAAGATAAGAATTAGTTAGAAGCCAAATAAGCTTGGGCAGTTTAACGTCTCTGAACCCTAATTTCCTCATCTGTTAAATAAGCATAATATAAGGAGGATTAAGTGAGATAATCCATTTGAAGAGGTTAGCTGGGTACTTGCCATATAATAAGCTCCCATGAGAATTCTGTTATTTTTCTTCTTATCATCAAAAGATTAATGTTACTACTAAACATTAATTCTGGGGTACACAATGTTACTACTAAATTAATTAGTAGTTCATTAATGTTACTACTAAAAATAGTTTTTGGCTTCGTTGCCGTGCCATTGTGCTATTGAAAACTTTTCTTATCAAACATTTTGGTCAACTATTCTTTTATCTAATTTTGCTCACTTTATAGCACTTTATTCAATATTTCATAAACCTTGAGAGGGATTTTATTTAGATATGTTAAATATACTATGAATACATGGAACAGTGTAAAATGTAAACATATACATGTATAATGATGCTAATATAAACGGTTCCCATTGCTCAGTATCTTCAAATTAATTAGTCTCTAAAAGGCAAAATAAAAATAATTTGTAAGGGAAAATGTCAAATCAAGCAGGTTTGGCTCTGTACACATATATTTAAGGAGACATGACCAAAATCGCTATCCAGAGCTGTAAAATGCTTTAATACTTATCTCTCCACTCATATAACCAATACAATAATACATCATTGTTTTCTATCATTCCCTCACAATGTTGTCATATTCTCAAATTTTACTTCTGACTTTATATAATTTAGTCTGAGAGAGGCCTCATTTGGAACTTGCCATTTTTTTTGACAATGAAGCTTTTCCCCCCTCATTACAGTAACCACGGAAAAAATTAATACTTCACAAATATCTATTCTTTTTTTCCTAAGTTATCAAGCACACTTCAATTACAGAACAAAAATGGAAGGAGAGGCAGGCAAATGAGAAAGCATGTCAAAATCATCATCATTTTCTTCTTCAAAGATGCAGAAATTCACCTGAAAATGAATTTAAGAAGAGAAATCAGTAATGCACATTTGAAACTAATTTAAAAATCAATAATGTATCTGACTATGTAAAATGTGTTAGTTAAAAATTGAAAGAATCATAGGCCCCCTTTATAATAGATAAAGGGGGGGGTGGGGGGGGACTAACAAGCAATGTCCAAGACCAAGGTGAAAAAATTGCTTGAAACACCAGTAAGGGGCATAAAAAAAAGATTTTCATAATTCCCTATTCCTGGGCATGAAGAGTCAACATTGTAAAGGAGTTAGTCCCCTCTAACCCATAAATAAAATCAGAACATTGTAAATTGTATTTTGAACATTTTGCTTGTAAGAATAACTAAGGCCATTAGTGAAAAGAGTAGTGATAAAGGGAGTTAATCCTACAAATTAGAAAATACATAATAAAACTTGATTCTCGCTTTTCAGATGCCAGGATATTAGTGCAAGTCTCAGTAAAGGAATAAAACATTGTCCATGACAAGCCTAAATGTGTATGCTGAGATACCCAATGCAAGATGTGGCATTTTAAATCAGTGGGAAAATAATTATTCAATAAATGGCAATGGGACACCTAAGCAGCCATCTGGAAAAAAACACATCCATCTGGATCCTTATCTCACTTTTCATCAAAACAGATTTTAGGAAGATTAAATATTTTAACGTAAATCATCCAGAGACAGTACTATAAAGAAATCGTGGGAAAAAATTGCATATGGTATGGGGGTGGAAATTTATTTCTCAACAAGTTACAAAATCCAGGCCACAATGAAAATACTGATAAATTAGATTGCTTGGTAAAAACTGCACACAAAAATACCACCAGAAGAAGAGGGGATGATATTTTAATATGTATGACACACCAGAGTTAATTTTCTTAACTTTCAGAGCCCTTTTATAAATCAGTGGAGAAACATGAAAAACCTAATGTGAAAATGAGAAACATATTAATGACTCATTCAGGAGAAGAAAAAAATGATTTCTAAATGTAGGAAATTATATTCAGCCTCACTTACAAGTTGAAGAAATACAATTAAAACTGCAATAAGATTCTCCTTAATCAATCAGGTTGAAACAGATTAAAACATTTGCTAATGTTGTGTTGCTTCAGAAAGCCCTTTACAAAAAATAAGATAGGAAAAAAAAATTTTAATTGTATTTTCATGGCTTTATATTTCATTTGAATTGTCTTTAAAGTACACCAAACTTATGATATATGTATATTGTTGCTTGGCATGAGTTCAGATTTAAAAAAATCAATTAAAAATAATTCTTAAATAATAAATAATTAAGAATAATAATTCTTAAACGAATGAGAAGAGTTAATATACCCTGGGTGCTTAGTATGTGCTAAGCACCAAAGGCTTTGTTTACTTGTCCTAAATAGCAGGACTTGAACCCACGTCACTGGGCTGCAGATCCTAAGCTCACAACCCTTCATCACAGGAGGGAGAGATACAGGTCTATTTTCTGTCTATAAATGAATTGAAAAGATAAAACTAAAATGACTCAAAGTCATGAGTTAATACTCTAGGGTGCTCATGCGAATATAAATGGATACAATCTCTTGGGTGATTACTTGGCAATATTCATACAAATAAAATTTTCCAAAAAGATTTTTCAGTGTGCTGAAAGTAAAAAATATGATGCTTTCAAGCTCTCCTCAGTGTACAATCTACACTGTGTAGAAATTCTAGGACTTTATCCCACAGTTATACTCTAATATATGAATCTACGGTTGTTCATGACAACATGAATTATGCCATTTTTAGGACTAAAATAATATTTTGATAGTTTTCTGTCACTAGGTAGCTGATAAATTGATACTTTATACAATAGAATAATAAGAAGCCTTGAGAAAGAATGAGATAAACATGTTTTATTGGTAATTAATTTCAAGGTTTATTTCTTTAAAAGGGGGTAGAATCATGTTTATATTTCCCCATTTGAAAGTACAAAAATGAATATATACATTTCATGCATGTAAATATAGAGAATATTTCTGGAAAGATATACAAGAAAAGTCCCAATAGTGGTTTTTCCATTCAAGGTCAGGGAAAATATGGATTAGCAATTAAATGAGTGCAGGTATTGTTTAAGCCACATGAAGTATGGCTTTTCAACTAAATACTAGGCAACTGAAAGAAGTTTCATAAACACTAGTAATTTAGTTTCGTGTCTTTTAGTCAATGGAATCTCTTCAGAATGAAAGGTAATTGGTAAAGGCCAGTAAATGGCTGTAAGTCTGTAAAGTGACCCTGAAGTTGTTGTCTGGAAATAAGAGGAGGTGGATAATGAAGAATGACTATGAGCGTTGGAGAGACTGGGGGAGATGGTGGGACAGGTGGACATGACTGTACTGGTAAGGAGGAGACTCATGGATTTTCAAAAGGTAATGAGCTGCTTGAGTGTTCAAGAGCAGGGTAGGCTACATAAAATATCATGGATGGAACTTGATTGAGGGTTTTTATGTTTTTTAAGAAGAATAGATAACATTTCTTTCACTCAGGTTCAATGTCACTGTTCACTGTTTAACTTTGTAACAGTTTGGTTACATCTCAATGGTTTATGGTTGCATCGCAGTGGAAATAAGTATAAGGTATTAAATTCTATTTTCAATATTTATTTTAATAGTGTATTAAATATAACTAATATCATCTATTTAATTTTAATGGTTCATGATACTAGTTCTTGAGTCATCCAGTTTGACCACCATGGGGTGGGAGGGGAGTTGGGAAGAAGACCTGGCTCAGGTGAAACTGGGCCCTTCTTAAACCAGCCCTTGACATGACATGTGGCCAAGAACATATACTCAGCATTTATGACTTTCCTTTCCTTTGATTACACAGTGAGGTTGGAGGTTGAATCCAGTGGTGTACTATAGGTTGAACCATGGAAAATTGCAAATATTTAAGTGTTTTGACCTAAAGAAATGGTAATTTCCTGTGGTTCAAACTAACAGGTAAGCTTTAACTCCATTCAGATTTAAAATTCCATATTTCTGCAGCAAAACTATAAGGAGAAAGCCAGCACCAGTTTATGACAGAGGCAGCTGGATTGCAAGATGTTAAGTTCCTATCTAAGAGTTCCTCCCTTTTAAAATTTCGTATGGTACACCTATTTTTCATGCTGATATTACTGGGGTAAGCACACACTCACTCCCATACACATAGTCACAACAACCATAAAGAACAGGTGTCAATAAACTAAAACTGAAGGAATCCAAAAGAAGACTGAGTGATGGGTTAAGTCCACCTTCACAAATAATCTACCATAAGTTAAAAAACAAAAGATGTAAACTTAACAAAATATTCAATATTTTATTGCATAATAAAGTATTATTCAAGTGCAAAGCAAATTAGGTTTGCTGTATCTTCCATTTCCTCAGCAATCTTTCTGCTGATTAGATTCCATGGTTATCTCAAAGGAGTCATTTGAAAGGACAAAAATTGGAGGAATACAGATCTATCGTGATTGGTGGGGTGGGGGGGTTATTTTATTGCCAGATAAACCTTGTGAACAGGGAAGACACATGACTGTGTTTTATTAAAATATATAGCCTGTGTACACCAGGATTTATGGCAGGGCAGTATTCAAAATACAAAATCCGAAAGACAGAAGCAACCCAAATATCCATCAACTGATAAATGGATAAACACAATTTGGCCTGTACACACAATGGAATATTACCTGGCCATAACAAGTCTGATGAAACCTGAAGACATCATGTTGAGTGAAATAAGCCAGGCACACACGAACAAATATTGAATGAGCTCACTAATCCAAAATATCTAGCATATGAAAATCCCTAGGGATAGAAAGTAGATTACTATTACTACATGGGAATAGAGCAGGAATGGGCATCTAATTCATAATGGGTACAGAGGTTCTGCATGGAGTGATGACAAAATTTTAATAGAGGGTGGTAGTGATGACAACAAAACATCCTGAATTGTAACCTTGAAAGTGGTTAAAATGGAAAATTATATGTTGTTCTGTGCAGTATAAAATTGTTGGTCACTAGAGCCAAGAGCTCTGTCTGCTCCTTTAACCCTGGCTCTCTTCTATGATTGCTTCCTTCTGCAACACTGAATCAGTTTCTCAGTTTCTGTTCCCACATCCATCACTAGGTTTGCACCTCTTTATCTCCATCACCCTTACTCCAGAGATGCTCTCCCTGCCAAATAAATTTCATCTCATCACCTCTGACTCGGGTCCTTCAATCATCAGTAAAGCCAATGCCAATGTCCTCCATTTCAAAAGCACCCTCTAAATCATGTCTCATCCTCATTTCAGAATGACCTCTGAAATGCCACAATTCCAATGGCCTGCCTAATCTTTCCATTCTATCTCACAATGGTTCTATGCTGGTCTTTCACCAAAATTATACCTTTGATGTGAATTAATGCCAAATAAAAAATCTATTATCTTCACGGTACTGGCTACTGGCTATATTCTTTATCCTATCTTTTTATTAAAAATGTACTCATTGCTTATTTCAAATTTTTAATTCCTAGGGTATGTGGACTTTGTTTTCAGTTTTCTTCAAATAGACGGAATCTGAAAACATTTCCACAGTGAATATTTTCTTAATGCATGCTTTTAAATTATATGGATGAGAAGAAATTTCAATACTGTATTCAATGACCGTTAAGAATTAATGAATATTCTTGGATAAGATAGGGCATTGTATCTAGACATGTCACTGCTGAAGCAGATTACAAATGTTTGTGTATGCATTAAGGTGGGGCATCTCTCTGACAACCTGTGTATATACCAGAAAAGCTCTTCTTCATAATAAGACGTGAACCACATAACTTCTCTTCCCTCCATATTTCCAGTTCCTCTCTGTGGCCCACCCCTGCATAAACCCTCCATTTATAGTCTTACCAGTATATTATTCCTTTCCCAAATGTCCTTGGAGATTTCCTTTGGGTGCTCGTGAAGACCAAATTTTGGAAAAGATTCAAGTTTCAGGGCTCTGGTCCTGAAGTAGCTATGAGGATAAAGCAGGAAAGATAGTGCATATACTGATGTTTACCATGAGAACTGTGTCTATAAAACAGAAACCATTCAGAAACAATCGGCTTGGATCTGAATTCTGCAAAGGAATGTGTTATTTGGATTTGAGCTCCTATCTTTTATTTTGTATGCCTTTATGTCCTTATTAATCATTCAAACCAAATAAGTTGTCTTTCTTTCACAGCCTTGTACATTTAAAAGGCATAATGTCATTCTTTCTAAAACAGAAAAGAGAAGAGAAAAATTACTTGTGCAGTAGAAAGAAATTTCCAGAGTCCCCAGGGAATTATTGTGCTACACTCCAATGAAAGCTTTATTAGCTAAAGTTCTGAGTGAGAAGAAAAATGAATTCAGATTCAGAAATAGGCTTGTATTTATTGTAAGAAAGTTTGTAGAGATTACTGAGCGATAGCCCAAGAACTCAATGCACAATTACTCTGGAAGTATTTCTTTTTCATCCTTGCTTCCCAAAATAATAAAAAGTTAATTGTTCAATAAATTACATTGACAATTGATTTTCCTCGATTGAATCACAGTAAATAAGTGCATTAACTCATTGAGCAAACTCAAATGAAATCTAGGCTCTCTTCAAAGACCTGTATGTCAAAGATGTTAGGTCTCTACTAAAAAGCCTCTAAACTGAGAGGAATTAGGTTTCTCACATCTCATTCATTTACTATAGAAAAACTTTTGCAAACACACACTGATTTCCCATAGGAATGTTAGGTTTCTTTTACTGTTCTATTTAGATTTGTAATATTTGGAGATTATCCTCCATCTGAGCTAAAGTTTTTACAATCTGACACAAAATATTATGACAATCACTTCTTCAAGGAGACTATATTTGTGCACTGCGAATAGCTGAGCCAGCTCTAGGTAGCATCTGAATTCAGATTCAGGCATGTGTATTTCTTCATCCCTGCCCAGCCTCTGATGATAACTTATTTGGGCTTTGCCTGGCTCTTCTCATCATCAGAGATCCACTAAAAGTTGATCTCAGAACAAGGTCCGCTCCTGCCAGAGCTCCAGGACAAAGCTAGGTTCTCTTCCTTCCCTTTCCTTTCTTTTCCTTCTCTCCTTCCCTCCCCACTCCTTTTCTCCCACCTCCTGGAGGCAGGCATGATAGATGTGGCTAAATCTGATACTCCAAGTAATGTGGTAGAGGAAGAAGATGAGTGGAAACCACCAGCACATTCTCTCTCTTCTGATGAGTGTGTTTATTCTAACAGTGGATTTCTGGAAATAATTGTGCTTCTTCAGACATCTAATCATAGAAGGAATTGAATGCTAGGAATGTCAAATCAGGTAGGACAGAGTGTTGTTATCACAGCAAGCAAATGGGGCGGGGGGAATCTGGAAGACAAGGCAGCAAGGTAGTAAGAATGCAAACTCTGGCACCAGATTGGGTGGCTTCAAGTATTGGCTCCATCACTTCCTTGCTGTGTGAGCCTGTGGCATAGCTCCTTTGTACCTTGCTTCTTCACCTATGTAATGGATGTTGCTCTGAGATATACCTTATAGAGCTATTGTATAAATTAAACAAAAATATCCATGTAAATTAATGATGGGTGTGAGGTCATTGGTAACTTTATCAATTTATGGTAGTCCATGTCTGATTGTAGTAGGTTTAGGAGAAGAAATGAGATGATGAAAAGGGTCATCAAATAATGAACATTCTTTCTGGAGGTCTGGCTGCCATGGTGATAGCAAGAGTGACATGCATGGAAATAAGAAGGGAAGTATGTAAGTATGAGATATTTGAACATGATTACAGCGTGTGGGGGTGGGTGGAGAGCCCATGCCCATTGAAAGGTTGGATATGAAAAAGACTCATGGAGTGGTCAAGGAAGAAAGTCCCATAAGAAAAAGGAGGGGAAAAGATCTAGACACTGAAGAGACATGTCTTCTGAAACAGGAGGAAAGGAGCTAACTATGTGCATTTTATTTTAAACTTTTGGAAGGGACTTTCTGGCTGTTTCTTACCAAGTTGATGTGCAAAAGGTTCAAGTTTTATTATACGAGTGATGGGGCAGGAAATCTGAATGTGTGTATCAGAAGATCTGGAATTAATTTTGACATGGAACAAACAAAAAAATCCCCTAGTAATACTCCCTTTAAATGCAGATAAAAGCTGCTTGGGCCATTGCCTAGACAAATTAAATCTGAATTTCGGGGATGAGAGCCAAGGAGTACGTTAAAAGATTCCCCCAATGCCAATCTTCAGTCAAGGTTGAGAACCACTCTCCTAGAAGCATAAAGACAGTGGGCTGGAGGTCATAAATGGGCCAATAGGCATGGCTGGGGGATTTTTTCCCCATAATGCCCAGCTGCCAGTGTGCACTACCTGATGAGACAGGTGATGGGATTGACCCAGGGTTAGCGTTTGTAGGGATGCTGGTTTGTGATGCCTTTGTACACGAATGCTAAGCAGATGTGCAAAAGAAGTGTAAGTGAAAAAAGAAAAGTACCATGGACTGCAGCTGGTGTAGGGAGAACAGTGAGATCATGAAGGGATGATAAAGAAAATCAGAAGAAGTGCAGATATCAGGGATGTTATTGAGACTCAAAAGCAGACAGCATATGAGTGAGAAAGCTAGAAAGATCTAGAGGTGTACGGTCAACGCATACAATTTACATGAGATTTCACAGATGGTGCTACCAACCCAAGTAATGAAAAGGCTAGTCATGGGAATGGGTGCTGAAGTGAGGCAACTGCAGATTCTTAGCATCAAGGAACTCTAAGTTCTCCCTCAAGTATGCTCTAGTTCTGAACTTGGGGTGGAGAAGATGGAGATAAATGTGGAGGAATAAGCTGGAGTTCAGAATATGACAATGGCCAATTGTTGAAGAGGCTTTGGTCAAATGATATTTTTCTTAAAGGAAAAGGGGGATTTTCTAATTTTACTTGTTTTTATTATTTTTGTTAGGGGAAGATGTGCAATGCTCTGAAGTTGACAAGAGATTAATAAAAGTGCTTTCAGCCCCCATGATAAATAGGACGAGGGAAAATTGAGCAACCTGCACTACTGAGCATTACAAGGCCAGAAACATCCAAAAGAGAGACCCAGATTTCAATCAAGTTCAAGAACCATGGCTGACACTTAATATTACTGAGTGTTTATTGGGTACCTGGCAATATTTTAAGCTTTTTATGGGCATTATGTCATTTACTCTTGGGCAGTCAAGTCATGATGGAGACACAGAAGTGCAAAGAGATGTATTGTCTTTAAGTTTACTGAAAGTTAGGGGGAATAGAATATTTTTTTGGTGTGTTAGTAAATGGTGATCTGCTGTTTAAAAATTTACATTTTGCCGCAGTTTCCATGACATCCGTAGGCATATGGAAGACTGGGTTATGAAATTTCCACTTACTATCACCTTTCATGTATTAAAATAAAAACAAAACAGAACAACAACAACAAAAAGCTCATGACTTTCCTGTTTAATCTTTTCCTGCCTCCTTCCAAAGTGCATTTTAAATGGAAATCATTTGAATTTTTCATAGTGTGTTGTGTTCACAAGGCAACATACATCTTCCATCATACAGGATTTGGGGGCAATCACCATTACCTCAATTTTGCAAATGAAGACACAGACAACCAAAGAGGATAAATGATTTATACACATAGTTGAGTACCACCCTCCCCACTGCCCCCAAAAAATACCCAGTGCTGCCTCCCTTGGTGATGGGTGAGATGAAGACCCTAGAATCTCATCCTTTCTCTAGATGGCACCATCTCTTACTCAGTTTCACAGAGGCTGGTCCTTGCCCTGGCCAGCAACTCTGTGGGCGAGAAAAGAGCCTGTGGATACTCACTGCACCTGATCTTCCCAGAACTCTCCTACTGGGGAAAGAATAAGGTCCAGGTGGGCAGGCCCTTTGGTCCCCTGGGCCCTCCTCGGTCCAACTTTAAAGCCAGGAATCACAGACCCAGACTTCCCCAGGGTTAGTTAAGATGAAGGACTAATGTGGTGGGGTGGGCCACTGGGTCTTTCTGAGAAGAGGAAGTTTGGACACACAAGCCCTGGGATGCAGCCATGGGAAAAGGGAGGAGGCAGAGATTGCAGTGCTATGGCAGCAAACAAAGGAACACCAGGGCTTGAGGGCAATTGCTGGAACTAGAAGAGGCAAGGAAGGAATCTCCTGCACAGGATTCAGAGGGAGCCTGGCCTGGGCAGCCCCTTCAGTTTGGGCTTTTATCCTCAAAGGTATTGAGACAATACCTTTCTGTTGTTTCCAGTTACCTAGTTTGTGGTATTTTGTTACGGAAGCCCTAAGAAGCTAAGACAGGTTTTGGTCTTAGTTTATGCACCAAGGAGGTGAAGGAAGTTCAGTTAGAGTAAAGCAGGGCCCTGCAGAGATGCATTTAAAATGTCGGTTACCATCCTGAATGTAATTGAGCTTCAAGAGGGTTGGGTTGAAAGTGCCATACTAAAATTTAGAGTTTCTAAATTAACTCTTTGATTTTAAATAAAAATCTACCATGAAACAAGCAGAAGACTTTTTCAACAAACATGGCACTCAAAATCTGCAAAGGAAAACGCTTCTTTGGAGAATAATATCCTTAATACTTCAGCTGTATTTGAAGTGAGTGTTAAGAATTGAAAAACAGTCAGGGTTTTTTTTTTTTTGCTATTTTTCATTCAGAGTTCCTACTCACACCACTATGATAATTTTTAAGAAAACTCAGCTCATAGAAAAGAATGTAGAGAAGTAATACTACATAAGCTCATGAATCTGACTCCTGGCTGGTTCAACCTGTAAAATGTGAAGCAGCTTATGTGTAAGAAGTGTAATTATAAATCGGTAAAATGTCCTTTTTATCACACTATGGTACATTTTTATTGCTTAATGTTGAATGCTTACTCAAGTTTTTTTTCCTTTGAAATGTACTCAGAGGAGAAAGCTATATATTGTAAAGCCATAACACTATATTAGAAATTCTCAATTTATGAACCGCTTTTCCTTGCACAGTCTTTATAAAATTTTTAAAATGGTTTGTCCACAGAGCCAGCCTGAAGCAAAACAGTCAAGTATGCGAAATTAATCTTTTATAGTGTCCTGTGTTGTTTGCCTTTTCATTGATCTGCATTTTATTCCCAACTTAATCTGAGCCCATTGTCAGGAATAAGGGAGGCTAAAACATAAACTCTTCTAGGCCAGGGACCATGTCTTTCTCGTTCACTGGTTATTTTCTAGAACCTAATACAGTGCCTGCCATTGCTACACTTAATAAATATTTTTGAATGAATAAATGATATGAGGCACTAACTCATAGGAATCCTCACAAGGAGACTTTACTTTTTTGTGTGTGTATGTGCTGTATGGTGGGGTCCCATTGCATTCTTTTTCCATGTGAGTATCCCATTATTGCAGCACCTTTTGTTGAATTTTTTTGTTTGTTTGGTTGGTTGGTTTTGTTGATTTCTTTGTTTGTTTGGAAAGTGTACAGGCCGGTAATCAAACCCGGGTCTCACTCCTGGCAGGTGAGAATTCTACCACTGAACTACCCTCACACCCCCAGAGGACATTTACTCTTAAATAAAAAACTCCATAAACTTTAACAGGCTTCAAGACCCAAAATCATAAGTATGTAGATGATAGCACCTTAGACACTACGGCAAAGAATAGAGGGGATATTTTGAGAGAAACTATTTCTATTATACTTCAAATTATGCTTTATAGTTTGCAAAAGAGTTAGAAGGTTAATTGTGTTTATTTTTATTGTACTGTGGAACCAATAATAAGACATGTTAGGCTAATGTAATTGCTTCTGCTATCTCCCTTTATTTTTTAACATTTTCATACGTAAGATAAATCTTTTATACATTTTAAAGAATATAATAAAATATATCTGCATTTCTAAATTTATTTTACTACTGAGCTTTGCTATAAAATGTAGAAAATTAGCTCTGTTATACTAAAACAAGAATTTTTTCTGAAATCTGGAACATAATCTGGGATAGAATTGATGAAAAGCAGTGTTACCTCCCAAGTGAAATGTGGCACACTAAAATGTGGGAAGGTTTGTTTTGGCATATCTAGAGGGGAGAGAAAATTGATACGTATATATATATCAGCTATAGTTGCATTGGTAACAGAAATAGTAAAACAACTAGGAATAATCAGCCTGAAAATTTTTTGACGTGACAGATCATATATAGGTATCGCATTATTGAGACTAACATTAGAGCCAATTCTTTGATCTGCCTGAGGCATTTCAGTAAAAACATCTATTGCCACCATGTATCATTGTATGAGACTATTTTCCTGCTTGTCTAAGTTTTAAAAAAAAAAATGCACAAAATTAGAGCCACCAATATTTTAGCAATAAATATCCTAAATTATAATAAAAATTGTATGCAAAAAGGTTTACGTTTTAAGTTTTGAATAGTGCATTATTTTTTTCCGTGACAGAATGAGGTCCCCAGGGTCCATACATTTGCCTCAAGCGCACATATTTATTTCAGAAAAGCAAGGACCACTAAGAAATTTCTTCGTGAGGCAAGCTTCTTGGAAAATCAGGATATGGTATATCATTCCACGGTGCTGTGGGCCTGGATTGGATCCAGGGAAATGTGCCTGTCTGTGGTGCTGCTTCTATATCTGTGCTTTTAACCTTTAGGAGAATTATGAGGCCCACTCTTAACTGACCAGTGAAAACTCTAGTATTTGAAAATAATATCAATTGAAAGGTGAAATATCTTCCCCTTTCAACTGAGAAGTCAATGGATTTTCTCTTTTACAGATTTCGGGAAAAAAACATATCATGCAGTTTATAAAATGTATGTACACCATGTATGCAATGTATAAACAATTTCATAGCCTCCGTAAAATTCAAGCTTGCATTGAAAATAAGGAGACATGATAGATGCTTGATAGAGATGTGCTTTCCCAGTGTTCAGCACAGACTTGGTAAGCAAGAGGCAGTCGATCCTGCCCCTCAGTTTATATAAAGTAGATCAACATCCTGCTAATAAATATTAGCTTCTAGTTTATTATATGTAGATGAACAAGGCCTTATTTTTAAATTGTCTTCACTATATTATATTGATAAAGATCAGTTTTGAAACATAGGACCATTTTTTAATGGAATTATTGGTTCTTTCTCTTCTATAAGGTATACTGAGAAAGGAAGATTTTGGGTTTACAGCTATAGTTTTGAGTTTTGTCCTTTTTGTTATTCTTCCTCAGGAAAGCATCCTAATGGCATTTTGTCACATTTAAACATTTTTCAGTGTCTCTGAGAGCTCTTTTGTATGATGAATCTGTAAATTCAAAATAAATATTTATAGAACATCAGATTCTTTGGAAACTAAGCCACGGATTGTTTGTAAATTCTTCCCTGAACAAGATTTGCTATTTTATCTGTGTAAACCATTCCTCCTGATTCTTTTCATTGTCTACCATTATGTCTCATTGTGAGACCATTTATTTCTAAACAAATAGTCCATGCACTTCAGCTGTTATCATGGGGAGCTAAATTCTCTCTGTGAATGTTAAGTGAATGGGAACAAAATGCAGTCATTTACTTTTAGAAAGAGCCAGTGCATCAATGGCTTTCAGCTTTGGACCTGCTAAGACAAAGCTTTCGACTTTGAAAGATAAACTACACAATGTTTCTAGATAAATAATACAAAGAATTGTGAGGCTTTTGTTGTTGTTATTAAGCTGTAGTATAGAATAGCAGAAAGGTAGTTGAAGTCTATGAGATCTGTTTTTGAAAGGGGCTGCATCTACTTACTGTGAGAACAATAACCGGGAGAAATATGTCATTTAGGCAGTAACTGCTATGAACTATCAACAATGACAGAGCGTTCCGAAGGACCCGCACTGGACATTCTCTAATCCTTCTGCCCCCAGCCTCTAGGACAAGCTTCAGACCCACCTTCAGCTTCACAACACAATGAATTCCACTGAATTTACTGACAGTGTCAGCTGTAGTTACGTTTTCTGAAAGTGAAGCTCATCGTCATGGACATGGAGTGTGTTTTAGTTTGGCAGAGCTGCCAGAATGCAATATACCAGAAACGGAATGACTTTTAAATGAGGAAATTTATTAAGTTGCAAGTTTACAGTTCTTTGGCCATGAAAATGTCCAAAGTAAGACATCCAGGGAAAGATCCCTTGGTTCGATGACGTTCAGGGTTTCTCTCTCACTGGAGAGGCACATGGCAATGCCTGCTAGCTTTCTCTCCAGGAATCTTCAATGGCTTCCCCGGGGCTCTGTCAGTTCTGGTGGCTCTACGCTTTTTCCAAAATGGTTCCCTCTTGAAAGGCTCTAGTAAGCAACCCCACCTTGAATGGGTAGAGACACATCTTGATGGAAATCATCTAATCAAAGGTTACCACCCACAATTGGGTGGGTCACATCACCATGAAAACAATAAAAAACACTCACCCAGCAATATTGAATGAGGATTAAAGGCCACAGCTTTTTTGTGATACATAATATGTTTAAACAGCACAGAGTGATAAGCCAATCTTCATGGATAAGGAGAAAGAAGGGAAGAAATTTATTGAGTATATGCTAATGAAACAGACACCATCCTAAAGGCTTAATTTATCCTATTTAGTTTTCATAACAACATGTGGGGAAATGGAGACTTAGCTGGGTGAGGAAACATCATCAAATTTACTCATACTTGGGCTGAACAAAGATAGAATTAATTTTTTTGATAATTTCAGAAGCCCATCAATGACATGTTTATCCCAAACCTAGAGTAACCACCCATTCTGGATTTTGTGAAACAGTCACAATTTTAAATATTATTCCTTATTTTTTCTATTACCAAATCCCAGGTCTCAAACTTAGGACAGTAATTTTGGTCACAGCTCTTGTTCCAATGTGATTCAGGCATTCCTATATGAGAAGTGCAGTTAGACCAAATACGTCTTTGTCATCCGTGGGAGAACCAGAGCTTACACAGCTTAAAGTCTATTCAAGACTGTGATTCAGAGATTCTGCTTATCACACTGTCCAGACACTCCAAGGGAAAACTAGATGCAAGTAAGAGGGGGAGGAAATAATATTAACCAAAATCCCTCATTTAGACACCTGGAAGGAGAAGGAGAGACGGTGGAGGCAGCTTAGAGAGGAGATCAAAAAGTTTTCATCTAGTTGAAGCATGTACTAGACTAATCAGAGATAGATAAAAAGATATGACTGAAGAGGAAATTTTGGAGATTCTGGGCTGAAAAGGGGAAAAAAATGAGAGCAAAAGTCAGAGGGCTCAAACCTAGAGATAATCGTTCCCTAGTATAAGTGTTCTAATTTGTTGGCTGCCGGAATGCAGTATACCAGAAACAGAAATGGCTTTTTAAAAGGGAAATTTAATAAGTAGCAAGTTTACAGTTCTAAGGCCATGAGACTGTCCAAATTAAAGCAAGTTTACAAATGTGTCCAAACTAAGGCACCCGCGAGAGGTTACCTTCACTCAAGAAAGGCCGATGAAGTTCAGGGTTCCTCTCTCCACTGGAAAGGCACATAGCGAACATCTGCTAGCTTTCTCTCCAGGCTTCTTGCTTCGTGAAGGTCCCCCAGGGGCCTTCTCCTTCTTCATCTCCAAAGGTCGCTGGCTGGTAGACCCTGCTTCTTGTGGCTGTCATTCTCAAGTTTTTTATAAAGTACTTCCTCTTTTAAAGAATTCTTGTAAATTAATCAAGTCCCACCTGGAATGAGTGTAGTCACATCTCCATGGGATAATCTAATCAAGTTTTCCAGCATATGGTGCTGAATAGGGCTTAAAAGAAACTGCTGCTGCTTCTGTGAGACTGGATTAGGATTAAAGCATGATTTTTCTAGGGTTCATAAACCCTTTCAAACTGGCACAAAAAGGAATAATTTAGCCAAGCAAAACATTAAAGATGGGATGAATTAGGCTTTGGGAGGGGCTGAGAACCCTGTGTCAGGCTCACCTCTGCCTTGGTCACCATCCAGTGCATACTGCCCTGTCTCTCCTCTGGGCTGATACATGGATGTGAGGACAGAAGGGTGCTGCTGGGCAGTGAGGTGCATGGGCCGGCTCTCTCTGAGGGTCCATACTGGGCTGGGGAAGCTCCACCAAGGCCATACATAGGATAACCACAGATCAGGGTGAAAGGAAACCTGGAAAAGGGCATTAAACCAAAAGACCACAGCCCATGCTGAGCCCTGTCCCTGCCCCTGCCCCACATCCTTAGGCCAAAGAAAATCCACCCCTCAAGCTTCACATCCTATTATAGTCCCAGAAAAAAAGAAGAGGTAGAAGTACTTACACATGCCCAGGGGTTCTGTATGGAGCAGCCCAAGTTAAAGCCTGTAGGGGCGGGTGGGAGACTCAGCATCAGCACCCTGCAGGGGGAGAAATGGAGACTGTACAGGTTGCCTTGGTGGGGATGAGGCAATGGGCTGCTAATGCAAAGCAAGAGTGGGGTTTCTTTTGGGGGTGAATAGAAAGTTCTTGTAAGGGACAGCGGTGAATGTAATTTTGTGCATTCGATGGATCCCACTGACTGTCATGGTTGGGATGGGAAGATTTATGTTGTTTGTATGTTTCCACAATTTAAAAAAAGAAAGATCAACTACAAACATAATAACAAGTGCAATAGATTATACAGGACAGGGAATAAGAATGGAGAAGAAAAGTCTCAAAAAGGTGTTGAGACTAAGAAAAACTGGAACATAGAATGTAAACCTTGTATCGATGTTAAATTTCTTGAACTTGGTAACTGTGCCTAAGGTGACAGCATAACTGAAGACCTTTGTTTGTGGGAAATGGACATGGAAATATTATGTGTTCAAGGATTATGATATGCGCAACCTGCTCTCAACTGTTTGGAAGACAGATAAACAGATAAATGACAGACAGACAGAAAGAAAGAGTGATATGGTGAAGGTGACAAAATGTTAAAATTGGTGCATCTGGATTCATGGATCTGGCTGGGAGTGGGTTGTGTATGCTGGAGTTCTCGGTATGAGGTTTGCATTATTTTTGCAACCATCCTGCAAGTTTGAAATTATTTAAAAATAAAAAGTTTTTAGAAATGGTGGTATTCCTGCAAAAGGGGCTACATGTGGCAAAGGACATGTCAACAAAAGCCCTCGTCCTACTTAAACTTGTTTCTGAAAAAACATTTATTTTCCTTTTCTCTCCCATCTGTTATTTAACATTTTCTGAGTTGTGGGCATTCATTTTGAACTTGTTGTTAATTACATGGCTATAGTCATTTTGACTTAGCAGTATTGCTGACTCAAATATTTAAATAACAAGAAAAACATTCTTTTTCCACTGAAACTACCCAAGCAGCTTTAAAATGCAATTAAATGGAAATTAGCTGTTTTATTTTAACATATTTTGAAACATATATGGCTCTATTCTGTTTCAGTGATATATGGCTAGATTCTGTTTAAATTAACATTTTCTTTAAATACAAATGGCTGTTACTAATACATGCTCAGTAGTTCTTTGTATAAGCAATAAGAATTCTGAGATAATAAGACTGTTTTATGAATACAACATACTCAGACAGAATCTAGAAATTCTGAAATTCAGAATGTGAAAGCTTTTATTCCATACCTACTGGTTTGTTTACCTCTTCCCCAACATAGAAACAGTTATCCTCTTAGATAAAATCCCATACAGTAATTCTTAAATCCAGGTCGATTTGGAATAGAATTATTCTTGATTTAGAAGTTAGTCATTAGTGCATCCCTCACCTATTATTAAATTATTAAATTTTCACTGAGTGGCATCTGGGCCAAGTTAAAGTGCTGTGGACAGAGGCTGGATCCAAAATTATTGACTGGAAAATGGAATTTCTGTTCAGTTCAGTTAATGTTCTTTTTAATTCCCCCATTTTATTTTTTTTCTTAAATTTTTTTTGACAAATCTTCACACACATACAGCCTATTCATAGTGTACAATCAGTGGCTCATAATATCATGACATAGTTGTGTATTCATCACCACAATCATTTCTGAACATGTGCCTCACTCCAGAAAAAAAAAGGAAAAACTCATATATCTCATACCTCTGGCCCCTTCCTATCATTGATTACTAGTATTTCAATCTACCCAATTTATTTCACTTCTTATCCCCCTATTATTTATTTATTTTTATCCATATTTTTTTACTCATCTGTCCAAGCCCTGGATACAAAGATCATCAGACACAAGATTTTCACAATAACACAGTCATATTGTAAAAGTTATATGCTTCCCTCCAGCCACTCCAAAACACCATAAACTCAAATGGGATATCTATATAATGCATAAGAATAACCTTCAGGATAACCTCTCTGGAATCTGAAATCTCTCAGACAGTAAAAGTTGATTTTGCTCCATTTCTTTTTTCCTCTTTTTGGTCAAGAAAGCTTTCTCAATCCCTTGATGCCAGGTCCCAGCTCATCCAGGAGTTCTGTCCCACATAGCCAGGGAGATGTACACCCCTGGAAGTCATGTCCCACTGGGGGGTGGGGTGGGGAGGGCAATGAGTTCACCTGCCAAGTTGGCTTAGAGAGAGAGAGAGAGAGGCCACATCTGAGCAACAAAAGAGGTTCTCTGGGGTGACTGTTAGGCATAATCATACATAGACTTAGCTTATCCTTTGTAGGAATAAGTATCATAGGGGCGAACCCCAAAATCAAGGGCTCGGCCTATTGATTTGATTATCCCCACTGCTTGCAAGAATATCAGAAATTCTCCAAATGGGGAAGTTGAATATTTCCCCCAAGGGGATTTCGCAAATACCTCTTTATTCACTGCCCAAATTACTCCGGGATATATCCAAACATCATACTAATCTGTACAAACTAACAAAATCTCATACCCTAATTCAAGATTCCATGTACTTATGGTGTGCAACTAAACTGACCATACAAGTTAAATTAGGAAACACACTACCCAAACTATAAATTTTGCACCAAATAAACATCTCTCCCTTTGTTCTCACACAGAAGTTAAGTTTTAAAATAAGGTTATCATCCTTTACCCTGTATTCTGCTCAACCTTGTTCTGTCCAGATCAGCTTCATTCATATCTCTAGTAAAAGTCTGATCTCTTTTTCACCTCTTTAAGTAGCTACTGTAAGGTGGGCCATAGTGGCTCAGCAGGCAGAGTTCTCACCTGTCATGCCAGAGACCTAGGTTCAGTTCCCAGTGTCTGCCCATGAAAAAAAAAAGTAAATAGCTACTGTAATGGGTACTGCTGACTTTCAGAGCTTCAGAGCTTTAAATCTGAGTCTCAGGTGTCACATAAATAGTCCATTGTATGCATATACCACAGTTCCCCCTTCCTTCCCTCAGTCATTCTACCCCTAGGCCACCTCCATCCATTGTGAATCTTGAACACTGCCTCCAAAAACTCCAGTGTGCAAATGTCCATGCGTGTCCCCACACTCAGTTCCTCCAGGTATATACTGAGCAATGGGGTTGCAGGATCACATGGCAACCCCATCCCTCCTGTGGAACCACCACACTGCCCTCCAAGGGGCTGCACCTCTCATTTCTCTACCAACACTGAATAGGTACCTTTCTTTCACCACATTTTCTCTAGCACTTGTTTCTCTCTGTTCATTTTTAAACAGTTTTATTCACACATCATGCAGTCAACCTAAGTGAATAGACATGCTTTCACCACCATAATCTACATGAAGACATGTCCTTTTCTCCCACAAAGAATCCATACCCCTCCCCCATGCCCCGCCTGTTGACATTTAGTTTTGGCACAGTGCCTTTTTCACATTCAGTGGAAGCAGATTACAATGTTCTGTTGACTACAGACCCTAGCTTGCATTGAGTGTACGTCTTCCCATTTACTATTCATTTTCAACACCGGGCAGTGTTGACATTCATTCATTCTTCCTCATGCAAAAGCATTCTTATATTTGTACATTTAATCACCATCGTTGTCCATTCTAGGCATTCCTAAATTACACTGTCTCAGTCTTCATTGTCTATCTTTCCTTCTGGTTTCATGTGTGCCCCCAGCCCTTCTCCCTCTATCATACTCACATTCAACTTCATTCAGTGCTTACATTATTGTACTACAATCAGGTAGTATTGTGCTATCCATTTCTAAATTTTTACAGTCAGTCCTGTTGCACAATCTGTATTCCTTCAGCACCAAATGCCCAATCTCTACCCTATTTCTATAACCTGTGTTCTTAATTTCAACTCTCCAAGTTCACTCATTAATGTTAGTTCATATCAATGAGACCATACAGTATTTGTCCTTTTCTTTCTGGCTAATTTCACTCACCATAATGTCCTCAAGATGCATCCACACTTTTAGATGCTTCATGAGTTTATTCTGTCTTCCAGCTCCATAAAATATTCCATCATATGTGTATACCACAGCTTTTTTAGCCACTCATCCCCTGATGAACATTTGGGCTGTTTCCATTTCCTGGCAATTGTAAATAATGCTGCTGTAAACATTGGTGTGCAAATGTCCATTCATGTCCTCAGGCCCTCTGAATATGTACCTAATAATAGGATTGCTGGATCATATGCAGCTAATTTTCTTTCGGTCAACTTTTCTCCTTTTTTTTGTGTCATGAACTTATATGTGATTTAGTTATATTAGATATGGCATATGCTGTACTAACAAAACATAATGCTTAATGAAGACATTAACAAATTTATTTACTCACATGTTGTACAGCAAGCACAATTAATATTCTCATTCTCAGAAACATTTAATTGGTATATTAAACAGGCTCTTAAGAGACAACATACAGGTTTTTTTTTTACCGTATGTCTTAGAAGATATTATCAGTTCATGCTATGCCAAATATCTGTGTCTGTGACATATTGACTGTACCTCAAAAATATAAATGTCCAGGGTGGTTCGATAGTGCCTCAGTGGCAGAATTCTCACCTGCCATGCCAGAGACCCGGGTTCAATTTCTGGACCCTGCCCATGCCAGAAAGAAAAAAAGTGTTAATGTCCAGAATGTCTGGACATTCTTTAATGTCCAGAATAAAAACAATCTTCTTTTATTAAAAGGCATATTTGTGCCAGGCAGAATGGTGGTATAAGAACAGTGTTTAAGACCAATTCAGTAAAACTCATACATTATACCAGTCCTTGTTCAATATGGCTTTTGATCATTTGCCTGTGATATTTCTATTTGTTAGTGTGATAGTTAGGTTCAGGTGTCAACTTGGCCAGGTGAAGGTGCCTAGTTCTATTGCTGTGGACACAAACCAATGGCATGTGAACCTCATCTGTTGCTCATTACATCTGCAGTCAGCTAGGAGGCGTACCTGCTGCAATGAATGATGTTTAATTTAATTGCCTGGTGCTTAAATGAGAGAGCCCAATGTAGCACAGCCCAAGCATCTCAGCATACCTCATCTCAGCACTCGCAGCTCGGCCCAGGCCTTTGGAGATGCAGAAAGGAATCACCCTGGGGAAAGGTGTTGGAAACCAGAGGCCTGGAGAGAAGGCCAGTAGAGACCATCCTGTGCCTTCCTACGTAAGAAAGAACCTCAGTTGAAAGTTAGCTGCCTTTCCTCTGAAGAAAGAACTACACATTTTTAATGAAATAAATCCCCTTTTATTAAAAGCCAATCCATCTCTGGTGTGTTGCATTCTGGCAGCTAGCAAACTAGAACAGTTAGTCCTAAGGTATTTTACTTATGCTCTCTGGTTACTTATCTTTCTTCTTTGTCATCAATATTCAGTCTTGGAGTTTCATCCTAAGATCAGAGTCTATTTGATTTCTCCTAAAATATCATCAGCATTCTTCTATGATTTTTCAGAGTTCAGACATTTTTAGATCTTTGAATGAATAAAAACATATTCAAATGCACAATACTAATTCATTAAATAAATAAATTGAAGAAACATAAAATTCAGCAAGTCTTCCATTCAGAATAAGTGAGAGATCTTTAAAGTCATGAATAGAGGAAAAACTCAGCTAAACTTTGAAATTTTAAGTAAATAAAAGCTGTGCATGTGGCTAAAAAAATAAGACAGGAGAGGGAGGTGTGGAGGAAGGCACAGAATTGAAGAGCACCACTAAGGGCAATTTAAAGAATACAAAGAGAAAGAAGGAAAAGAATATATAGCTCTGACAAGTAAAATTTAAAAATGAGATGATGAATTCAAGAAACACCTTTTCAGTACTAACTCTGAATGTCAATTAACTAAATTTACCAATTAAAAGATACAGATCGGCAGAATGGATTAAGAAATATAATCCAGCTATATGCTGCTTACAAGAGACTCATCTTAGACACAAGGATGTAAATAGATTGAAAATGAAAGGGTGGAAGAAAGATTTTCCATGCAAATTGTAACCAAAAGAAATCAGGAGTAGCTATAGTGATATCAGACAAGATAAACTTTAGATGTGAAGACATCATAAGAGAAAAAGAAGGACACTATATACTAATTAAAGGGTCAATTCACCAAGAAGATATAACAATCATAAATGCTTATGCTCCCAATCAAGGAGCTCCAAAGTACATTGGCAAAACTGAAGGGAGCAATAGAAGTTTCAGCAGTAATAGGAGACTATAATACACTACTCTCTTCTGTAGATAGAACAACCAAACAGAAGATCAACAAGGAAATGGAGAAGTTAAATAACTTGATAAATGAATTAGAACTAACAGACATATATAGATCATTGCACCCCTGAAAACAAGGATATACATTCTTCTCTAGGATAGTACTCATGGAACATTCTCTAGGATAGAGCATATGCTGGGGCACAAAACAGGTCTTTATAAATTTAAAAATACTGAAATTATTCATGGCACTTTCTCTGATCACAATGGTATGAAGCTGGATCTCAATAACCACCAAAGAATGAGAACATTCCCAAATATATGAAGATTAAATAACACACTCTTAAACAACCAGTGGATCAAAGAAAACATTGCTAGAGAAATCAGTAGCTATCTGCAGATGAATGAAAATGAGAATACAATTTATCAGAACTTATGGGACATGGCAAAGGCTGTGCTAAGAGGGAAATTTATTGCCCTAGATGCCTATATTTAAAAGCAAGAAAAAGCAAAAATTGAGGACTTAACAGCACACCTGAAGGAACTTGAGAAAGAACAGCAAATTAACCCGAAAGCAAATAGAACAAGAGAAATAACAAAGGTTAAAGCAGAGATAAACAAATGGGACAACAAAAGAACACTAGAAAGACTCAATAACACCAGAAGTTGGTTCTTTGAGAAAATTATTAAAATTGATGGGCTACTAGCAAGACTGACAAAGAGAAAAAGAGAGGATGCAAATAAACAAAATCAGAAATGAGAAGGGGTGCATTACCACAGACCCTGATGAAATAAAAGAAATCATAAGAGGATATTATGAACAACCATATGCCAACAAACTAGACAACTTAGGTGAAATGGAAAAATTCCTGGAGACACAAAAACAAGCTACACTGACTCTAGAAGAAATAGAAGATTTCAACAAACCAATCACAAGTAAAGAGATTCAAACAGTCATCAAAAATCTTCCTAGAAAGAAAAGCCCAGGGCCAGATGGTTTCACAGGGGAATTTTATCAAGCATACCAAAAAGAACTAACACTGATCCTGCTCAAACTTTTCCAAAAAATTGAGGAAAAAGGAATTCTACCTAACTCATTTTATGAAGCTAAAATAATTTTAATACCAAAACTGGGTAAAGATGCTATAAGAAAGGAAAATTGCAGGCCAATCTCCCTAATGAACATAAATGCAAAAATTCTCAACAAAATATTAGAAAACCGAATCCAACAACATATTAAAAGAATTATACACCATGACCAAGGGGGGTTTATAGCAAGAATGCAAGGATGGTTCAACACAAGAAAATCAATTTATGTAATACAGCACATTAACAAATCAAAAGGGAAAAATCACATGATCATCTCAATTGATGCTGAAAAGGCGTTCGACAAAATTCAGCATTCTTTTCTGATAAAAGCACTCCAAAAGATAGGAATCAAAGGTAACTTGCTCAATACCATAAAGGGAATATATGAAAAACTAATAGCCAATATCGTATTCAATGGAGAGAGACTGAAAGCCTTTCCCCAAAGATCTGGAAAAAGAGAAGAATGCCCATTGTCACCACTATTTTTCAGTATTGTGCTAGAAGTTCTAACTAGAGCAATGAGGCAGGACAAAGAAATAAAAGGCATCCAAATTGAAAAGGAAGAATTAAAACTCTCATTATTCACAGTTGATATGATAGTATACTAGGAAAATCCTAAGAAATCTACAGCAAACTTAGTTGAGCTAATAAACAAATTCAACAAGGTTTGAGGATATAATACTAATGCAAAAATCAGTAACATTTCTATACACAAGCCATGACCTAACTGAGGAGCCAGTTAAGGGAAAAGTTTCATTCAAAATAGCAACTAAAAGAATCAAGTAGTTAGGAATGAACCTATCTAGGGATGTAAAGGACTAATACATAGAAAATTACATAGCATTGCTAAAAGAAATCAAATGAGATCTAGATAGGTGGAAAGACATTCCCTGCTTATGGATAAGAAGGCTAAATATGTTAAGATATCAATTTTCCCCAAACTGATCTACAGATTCAACACAGTACCAATCAAAATTCCAACAATCTACTTTGAAGATTTGGAAAAGCTAACTACCAAATTCATCTGGAAGGGAAAGAGACCCTGAATAGCTAAAAGCATATTAAAAATGAAGAACAAAGTGGGAGGATTAACACTCCCTGACTTTAAAACCTATTATAAAGCCACAGTGGTCAAAACAGCATGGTACTGGCACAAAGACAGATGCATTGACCAATGGCATCAAATCTAAACTGCAGAAATAAACCACCAAATCTGTGATCAACTTATTTTTGACAAGCCCCCAAATCCTGTGAACTGGGACAAAATAGTCTTTTCAATAATTGGGCATGGAAGAACTGGATATCAATAGCCAATAAAATGAAAGAGGACCCCTATCTTACACCCTACACAAAAAATTAACTCAAAGTGGATCAAACACCTAAATATAAGAACTAGCACCATAAAGCTTTTAGAAGAAAATGTAGGGAAACCTCTTCAAGACTTAGTAATAGGAGGTAGCTTCCTAAACTTTACACCCAAAGCACAAGAAATAAAAGAAAAAATAGATAAATGGGAACTCCTCAAAATCAAATGCTTCTGCACCTCAAAAGACTTTGTCAAAAAGGTGAAGAGGCAGCCAGCTCAATGGGAGAACATGTTTGGAAATCACATATTGGACAAAGGTTTGATTTCCTGTATATACAAATAAATCATACAATTCAAAACAAAAGAACAAACAATCCAATTACAAAATGGTCTAAAGATATGAATAGGCATTTTTCTGAAGAGCAAATACAGATGGCTCAAAAGCACATGAAGAGATACTTATTTTCACTGGCTAAAGGGAAATGCCAATCAAGACTACAATGACATACCAACTCACACCAATAAGAATGGCTGCTATTAAACAAACAGGAAACTACAGATGTTGGAGAGGATGTGGAGAAACTAGGACACTTAAGCACTGCTGATGGGAATGTATAATGGTGCAGCCACTATGGAAGACTGTTTGGCGGTTCCTTAGAAAACCAAATATCGAGTTGCCCTATGACCCAGCAATGGCAGTACTTGGTATATACCCAGAAAAACTGAAAGCAACGACTGAAACAGACATTTGCACACTGATGTTCATAGCAGCATTATTCATTATCCCCAAAAGATGGAAACAAACCAAATGCCCATCAACAGACCAGTGGATCAACAAAATGTGGTATATACATACAGTGGAATATTATGCAGCAGTAAGACAAAATGATGTCCCGAAGCATGTGGCAAGATGAATGAGGCTTGAGGACATAATGCCATAATGATGAGTGAAATTAGCCAGACACACAAGGACAGATACTGTATGATTCCACTTTTATGACCCACATAAAGGTATAATCAGAGGCTTATAGCACAGAATATAGGGGACTTAAGATACATAGAAGCTAGAGATGGGTAAACCGTTACCTAATGAGGTTGAACTCCAATGTGAAGGAATAGATAGGAGCAAAGGTGATTCTTGAGTGGATCTAGAAGTAATATTACCATACTGAAGTTGAACAAGATTGAAAGGGGTGGTATAGACCTGTTTGTCCCCCTGACTCACACCAGAAATATGAATGGAGTTCTTGTAAGAATTACTTCAAAGATATTATTCTTGTATAGAAAATGTTCAAATCTAGGGTATGGGGGAAAACTGCTATTGCATGCTATGAGCTATGCTCAAAAGGAAACCACCAGCACTATCACAGCAACAGCAGAGGTAAATAATGGGGGGAGGGACAAGAATTAAGAAGAGGTTTAGATTTCCTATTTGGTGAAGGTGTGCTTATTGGTCTTCTTTCGTTTGGGAACAATGAAGTTATCTAAATTGACAATGCTGATGGACTGTGGACTTTGGGCCCTCTACATGATGCCCAATGAAGGTGGGTGGCTGAAGGATGCACTGATGGAGAAGTAGATTAGTGAACAATGGTATATGCTTATGAACGAAGGTTGTGCTGCTCCAAAAAGGAAAAATGTTGTGAGGCATGCAGCAATGTGAATGAATGAACATGTGGGACATTTGGTTAGAAAAATAAGCCAGGAACAAAAAAACAGCAATGGTATGGTCACCTTTAGAAAATGCTTATAAGAAAACAGGGGCCTAGATTGTAAGCTTTTAGAGCAGACACATTAAGTCTGGAGTGGTGATTATTATTTCTGGATTTGGAGATGCTGTTTTATATATATAACCTGATATTTAGAGATAAGAATGAAGCAGAACAGATTGGGGCTAAAGTTATTCAGAACGTAAGGGTAAGGAAGATGGTGTTTATATTTTAGAACCACACATACTCTTTGAGACCAATGAAAGAAAGATTTATTTGGTCTGGAACTGAAATTTTCTGTAGTGCATAATCTAATTTAACCTATGTGTATAGCTCATTTGAACAACTGAAATACAGGAAGCACAGAATAAGAAAGAGGTCCTTTAATCCTGTATAGATTATTGTAATGCCTGGAAACATCCTAGAGTATACTAAGCAGATAATCAAAAAGTATTGGCAAAGTCCCTTGAGGGATGGGAGAAAGAATATGGAACTATTAAACCTTACCATCAGGGAATCCCCTGATACTGTGTCAACCCTTAGGGATACCCAAATCAATAGGCCATGCCCTCGATCATGAGACTTATTCTTGCGAAGCTTATGTAGGTAGCAGAGAAGCTTAGACTACCTATTGGCATACTTAGAGTTACTTCTGGAGGACCTCTCTTGTTGCCATATGTGGCCTCAGTCTCTCTAAGCCCAACTCTGCAAGTGAAATCATTGCCCACCCCTACATGGGACATGACATCCAGGGGTGAAAGTCTCCCTGGTGA
>PVIY010009775.1:0-71258 GCA_004026745.1 Myrmecophaga tridactyla | reverse complement strand
TATGTGATATTTCATCAATATCCAGTTCAAAATATTTACTATCCTTCTTATTGGACATATCTTAATATTATTAGATGCTTGATATACTTTAAAGTATTTCTTTATTTCCAAACATAGGGGGTTACTAATTTTTTCCTTGGTTTCTAGCTTTATACATTATAGTCAGAAAGAGATACTTTGAATGGTTTCAATAATTTGAAATTTGATTTTGTCTACTGTATGGTCTTTCTTCATAAAAGTTCAATTGTGCATAAAAAGTACATTCTCAATAATTGTGTGCAGTGTCCATTATATGGTATATAGTTAAATGTATTAAGTTGTTCAAATATTCTACAAACTTACTAATTTTTCCTCTGCTTCTTCTATCAGTTACTAAAAGATGTCTTAAAATTGCCCAATAAGATTGTGGATTTGTTTACTTCTTATTCTACTTTTGCTTTCATTCTTGAAAAATTATTTTCTGCATTGACAATTTTTTCTTTCAGTTCTTTGAAGACACTTGGGAGGACTGCATTGTTTCTTTTGAAAAGCCAGATGATTATCTAGTAATTTTAATTCATTTTCTCTGATTGCTTTCAGTATTTTCTCTGTCTCTACCAGTTCTTTTAAGGTCATATATTATGTGTGATATGAATTTTGTTTATCCTACATTGTTTGTCTGGCTTCTTTATATGTGGCTTTCTTTTATCACTTTTGGAATATTTCAGTAATAATTTCTCCAAATATTTCTTCAGCCACATACTCTCTCACTGTACTCATTTTTTTAACCCCCAATGCCATTTATGATCACTTCATAAGCCATCTTTCTTTGTTCCTCCAAGCTTCAATGTGAATATTTTTCTGACTTGTCTTTAAGTTCAATATTTCTCTTCAGCTAAATGTATTATTCTGTTAAACCTATCCATTGTGTTTTTAATTTTATCATATTTTTCAGATCTTGAATTTAATCTAGTTCTAGTTTACGTTTCCCAGCTCACTGTAAAATTTTGAATTCCTGTCTTTTATCTTAGTGTACATATTGAGTATAATTATTTTGTCTATTATGTTTTTCTCTTGGGTTTAATAGTTTTATCTGTTCTTTTCATGTGCCTGAGCATTATATATAGTTGATAAACAGTATAAAAGAAAAATGTAGAACTATTTAGGGGCCTTGCACAATGTTATCTTTCCTCTGAGGAAGTATTCACTTGTTTTATTATTTATATAAAAAAGAGCTGAACTATGAAATATGCATCAATAAATTTAAAAAGGTGGAAATCATACAAAGTGTGTCCTCTAAACAATGCCATCAAATTAAAAATCAGTATTGGAAAGATATCTGGAAAATTCCCAAATATTTAGAAAATAAGTATCACACTCTCCAGTAACCTGTGGATCAAAGATGCAGTCAGAAAGGTCATTTGTGAAAAACTGGAAATTGAAAATTTAAATTATATCATATAAATTACATGGTAAATGGAATAAAAAGAACAAAAACTTAAGAATATGTTGAACATAATATTTGCAAGTCCTATAGAATAAAAGCTATGAAAAAGAACCTAAATTAAAAAAAAGAAGCATGCCAAGTCCTTCGATTGGTGACCTAATATTGTGGGGATGCTAATTGTCTCCAAATTGATTTTTAGACTCAATAGTATCTCAATCAAACTACAGCAAACTTCTTTGTAGAAATTGACATGGAAAGAAATGGTCTTGATTGACCAAAACAGTTCTTAGAATAAGAACAAAGGACTCATATTAACTGAATTTCAATACTCATTAAATGTTGCAGTATTGATCTAAGGTTGAATATATAGATTAATGAAACTGAAAAAACAGCATGCAGAAATATAGCCATAAATATACAGTGTACTGATTTCCAAAATAGGTGCCAAGACAACTCAAAGTGGAAAGCATGGTTCCTTCAACAAATAAGAGAAGCTGTGATTTTAAAAATACTCATGCATGGGTAGTTTAGTGGTTAGAATGCCCGCCTTTCATGTGGGAGACCCGGGTTCGATTCCCGGACCATGCACCGACCCCCGCCAAAAAAAATACTCAAGCATAAAATACAGGAAACCTGTACGCCATCACGTCTCCAACATTTGTCATAATTTATGATAGCACTTTTTGTAATTGTATTATTTTATTTACAATAGTTATCTTTGTTACAATTGATGAAGGATTACTAAAATAGTTCTATCTATCGTCCATTATTTCCATTATGTGCATTGTTTCCATGCACCATCTTATGACCACCTTGTGTTAGGATCATACATTTGTTATATTTCATGAAAGAGGCTTCTTGTACTAATAACAATAGTCCATCACCTACAACAGGTTTCCCTGTGTATTAGCTTCCTATGCTTTATTTTTATTTTTATTCTATTAATGTATTCAGTCGAAAGTTCCCCCTTTTGAACTCATTCCCCTGTAGAATTCAGCATTACTGACTGCACTCACAATCATGAGCCAAATATCCACCAGTCATTTCCAAACCTTTACCATTAGACCAAAGGCAAATTCTCCACTAGTTAAGCATCAGCTCCACAGTCTCTAATCAGTCTATCCCCTGGTACCCTATAATTTAGATTCTAACTCTATGAGTTTGCTTATGAGAATTAGTTTAAAGCAGTGAAATAATAGAATATTTGCCCTCTTGTGTCTGTCTTATATCACTCAACATAATGCCCTCAAGTTCATCCATGCTGTCACATGAACAGGTCTTTAATTCTTCTTACAGCTGATAATATTCCATCATATGTTTGTCCCACATTAGTTTATTCATCATTGGTTGATGGACATTTGGGTTCTTTCCATCTTTTGGCAATTGTGAATAATGCTGCTATGTACACCAGTGAGCAAATATGTGTTCAAGTTCCTGCTTTATCTTCTTCTGGGTATATGCCTAGCAGTGGGTTTGCCAGGTCGTATGGTAATTTTATACTCCTCTTCCTGAGGAACTGCCAAACTGTCCTTCCCAGCAGCAACTGCACTACTCTACATTCTCATCAGCAGTGAATGAGGGTTCCTATTTCCCATCTCCTCTCCACACTTGTCATTTTCTGTTTTTTGGTTCTCTCTTTTTAATACTGGTCATTCTAGTAGGTATGAAATGATAACTCATTGTGGTTTTGATTTGCAGTTCCATAATAGCTAGTGTTGTTGAACATTTTTCATGTGCCTTTTAGCCATTTCTATATCCTCCTTGGAGAAATGTCTACTCAAATCTTTTGCTCATTTTTAAACTTTTTTTTTTCTTTTAATTGTTGAATTGTAGGATTAGTGCATATATTCTGGATAGCAAACCCTTACCAAATATGTGTTTTTTTCTCCAATTGAGTAAGCTACCTTTTCACTTTTTTGACAAGGTCCTTTGAAACAGAAAAGTTTTTAATTTTGAGAAGGTCCATTTATCTATTTTTTTCTTTTGTTGCTTGTGCTTTGAGAGTAATGTCTGAGAAACCATAATCTACCACAAGATCTTAAAGATGCTTCCTCACATTATATTCTAAGAATTCTGTTTCTTATATTTAGGTCTTGGATCCATTTTGAGCTAATATTTGCATACGGTGTGAGGTAATGGTACTCTTTCATGGATATCCAATTCTCTCAGCAGCATTTGTTGAAGACATTCTTCTGTCCCAATTTAATGGACTTGCAGCCTTGTCAAATATCAATTAGCCACAGATGTGAGGGTCTATACTAAACTCTCAATTCTACTCCATTGGTCAGTATGCCTGTACCAGGCTGTTTTGACCACTGTAGCTTTGTAATACACTTTAAAGTCAGGAAGTGTGAGACCTCCAACTACATGCTTCATGCTACTGCCACCTGTTGTCTGGAGCAGGTTGCAGCAGTAGCTTAGAGCTAGGACCAAGCAATCCATCTTTGCTAATCAAAAGCCATGATCAATGACTGCCCATTCCCACCTGTCTTGTTGAAAAAGAGGATTTTTATGCCCCTTTTTGTTGCCAGTGAGCTACCCAGAGACTAGACCCACAGCTGCATGCCCTGAGTGTGGAGATGCACCTGTAGCTACTGTGTGCAGAGGGAGCAGCTCCCTGTTCTCCAGCATCGCTCATCAGCTTCCTCCTCCTCCTCCTTGCCCCTGGACACTGTACATGCTCTTCTGCTCTTCAGAGCCCAGAGCAGCCCCATGAGGCAGTTCCTGCCTGTTCAACAGCCATTTGTTGGGAGGACCGAGCCCCAGAGATTCCTATTCTACAATCCTCCCTGGAAGTCCTCCCAGGTTTGGAAGTTTATGTGTAAGACAAATGAAATGGCGTTGTATTAGTTAGGGTTCTCTAAAGACACAGAATCAACAGGGAACACTCACAAATATAGAATTTATAAAAGTGTCTCACGTGACCATGGGAATGCAGAGTCCAGAATCTGCAGGGCAGACTGTGAAGCCAATGATTCTGATGGAGGGTCTGGATGAACTCCACAGGAGAGACTTGCTGGCCAAAGCAGAAAGAGAGCCTGTCTCTTCTGAATCCTCCTTAAAAGGCTTCCAGTGATTAGATTAAGCATCACTCATTGCAGAAGACATGCCCCTTGACTGATTACAAAAGAAATAAACTGTGGATGCAGCTGATGTGATCATGATCTAATTCTTTGAAATGACCTCATTGCAACAGACAGGCCAGCACTTGCCCAGCCAGACAAACAGGTGCCACCACTTGGCCAAATTGACACGTGAACCTGACCATGACAGGTTCTAAGTGCAAAAAGACTTAGGCTCCTCAGAGGAATGTATTATATATGTATACAAACACTAATTTTTGTATAACATTGTCTTTATATGAAAAAAATGTTTGAAAGCAAGTTTAAACTTCATTTTCACTGGAAAGAATAAAATGAAATTGTTGGAATCAAAGTCAGCCTATACCCACCCTTCCATCCCTGTGAAATATGTCTAATTTAATCTACTAATAAGGGTGAAGGGGTCTGCTTGATAAATAGAACTATAAGATGTATACAGTGAAATATATACCTACATATCTCTGCATTTTAATACATCTATATTTATACATGGGTATATAAATAAACATTAATATTTTATGGATACTGAAAATGATTTTGAAAGCGAAATCAAAATTTTTGGCATTACAAAAAAGATGTTCCATGACATATGTGAAGGGGGCCAGTAGGCTGTCGGGAATCATATCTAATTTGGCTCTTTATCACCTATAGCGCCTATTATGGGACTTGGCAGGCCACCGGCTTAGCAGTTATCTATTTGAGAATAAAAGAATGAGTAAAGTAATAATATAGCAGTAACTCTTGTGGCAAGCTAAAACTCCAGAACATGCCATACAGAGAGTATTCATTCAGTACATGGAATTTCACAACATGTCCTCGAAGCTTCCTCTTTAACGTTTAGATTTAAGGATGTCTTGCAGACAGACTCTTTAGCAGGTAACCAAGAAGAGAGGAGAGGGATGAGTGCAGGAGCCAAAAGAAATGTGAATTGACCCCAAGGATTTAAAAACAATATCTTATAGCCCAACATCCTTAGAAAACAAGAACATTGCTCCAAGCTGATAAAATTTCAGTTTAGCATTCAACAATGGATGAAGGTGTAGCTAATTATTCAAATTTAGACAGTGATGATAGAAGACAGTCCTACTTATTGTTGTTCTCTACAAGAAATTCACTATTTCTTGGAGGAGTCATGCTGATAACAGAAACTTTCATTTGAACAATTGTAGTAGTGTGTGAAAGAGTGTGAGGCAAACACTTATGAATAATGAAATAGAATTTCTACCTTCCCAATAACTGATCTGCATACAAAAAGAAATATCACGGAGTGAGAAATCCACATATTTGCATCATGCCTCTCTTTTTCCTGACTATGAAATTGGAAGAACATAAACGGGCAGAAGACTATTGTAATCTGACATGCATTTCATTAAAAATTCCAACAGGCTCATGCATGATTCACTGTAAATGTTGGAAGTCTGTGTGCAGAAGATTCTGACTTGGATTAATACGGTCTTTCTTCTTTCTTCAAACACGGCTTTTCAAAAAATGCCATTCATATCTGTCATGCAAATATAATGCAAGGTCTTTAAAATGATCATTTATGTGCACTTGTGAGTGCTTTAAGGCTAAGAAAAAACATGGTATTTTAACCCCCCTTTTTCATTGTTCACTGTCCCCAAAAGAATAAATAAAATATACCTCCAAAATATGTTTACTGCAGAAGTTTATCATGCATGCTTATTTTTCACTCAACATAATCATACAATCTCTTATTCAGATAGAAACTTCTAAGTCCCATTCAACAGACAAAATTCCCACCTTAATTCAGAAAATTCAAATTGAATTAGATTGATGTTTGTGTTTAAACAGGTTAACAGCTGGGGTCCCATCAAAGCTACTGTTTCACTTTCTAATGGGAAAATGTGTGGACTATCACATGATTTAGATATTTTATTTATAAGAAGTACCTTAAAAATATCACAGTTCAGTGGAGTCATTTAATTTCTAACATATAAACAAACTCAGTAAATCTGGAAAATCTATTTTTCTTGTCAAGTTCACTTAAAAGGTGTGTACTAGAGGGCAGAACACTGATGAAATTACGGTTGGATGTTGCAGCGTCCAACATGTGGTCCCATCTTTAAGAAACACACACATAAGGGACCGCATCTTATGAGAATACTGTTAAAAAGGAAGTAATAGCTTCGTGCAGTGGCAGTATTGTAGCCAATGAGGTTTATTAGAGGCGCGATTATTGCTAATTGAAAACTTTTCCCAATACCTCACCGTCATGAATTGAAATAGAGTCAGTACTGACAATTTTTGACAGTCTCTATTGAGACTGAGTTAAAAAAAAAAAAAAGGAATTACCACTGAAAGTGGTGGCAAAGCACCGAGGACAGAAACCTCTTGGAACTTTTGTGTTTGACATAAAATTAGACCATTCTAAAACTATTAACTCTTTTCTCCATGCATTCTACTGAATTAAAACTATTAACTCTTTTCTCCATGCATTCTACTGAATTAAAACTATTAACTCTTTTCTCTATGCATTCTACTGAATTAATTTATTGGTTGATTACAAAAGTTAGGCAGATCATTAGAATGCAACATCTTATAGTTGAAATTTCACAGTTTTGCAAATTTACAAATTTCAAATAAAAGACAATGCATATATTTACTTAACTAACTGCCACTCTGATCCTTATACATAAGCTATATGTCCATATGCGTGTATATACACATACATATACACATACACATACATATATATATATCCTACCTTGTCATTGATTAAAGGTTGAGATGATGTATAGAAATATAAAGAAATAAAAAATTAAGTATTTAAGGATATTGAAGTGAAGGGGTAAGTATATTGGAGTAATAAAGTAGAACTAAGTATGAAGATAATACGAGGAAATAGATGTAATAAAATGTTATTCAAAAACTAAAGGTGGGATATAAATGTGAGTTTATGTTCCCTGATAGCCAAATCAAAAAGTGTCGTGCGACTGTTTAAAAGAAATCTATGCTTAAAAGGAAAACAAGATAGAAGGAAACAAACAAAAAACATCAATTGGTCAGAAAAAGCACAAAAGTGCTTTCATTATGCACACAGACTATACCATCTGTTATAAAAGCTAAGTGATAAATTTTGCAAGTTTGAGAAGTACTAAGATACTCCTGTATAATAATACAAGAATTTCCTGACACATAGAAATATGTGTTCATGTCCTCAATCACTCATTCAACAAACACCTCAGGGGCTCATGCTCGGTGCCAGGCTCTGCTCTCCCTACATGGTTGCTGTGGTATTGTTCTTGCATCGCTGCATTCTAGTGAGGAAGAAAGATAATACCCAATCGGGTGATTGTCTGTGCGGTGGTGAAGAATGCGTCAGTCTAAGGGGAAAGGGTAGGAGAGGAAGGAGAATGGGGCAAACGCACGTAGACTAGACCGGGTGGCCGGGCCCCACTGATAAGAGAACACTGGAACCAGCAGGGCAGTAAGACATAGGATGTGAGGGAAAGAGCCATGTGCATATTTGGGTGAGCTGTTGCAGGCCAAGTTAGAGTAAAGGTAAAGAAACCAGAAGGGAACAGTAAGGAGCCCATTGCCACTGGAGGGGACTGCAGAAGAGGACGGGTGCAGGAAAGAATCTCAAAGACGCTGACATGTTTTGAGGCCGTAATGCCCATGCCAGAAATGTGGAATTTTACTCTGTGATGCCATGGACGCGGAGCTTTGCTAGAGTAATGACATAATATCACTTAGACATTTAGAAAGAATCACTTTGATTGTCATGTGATGAAGAAATCTAGTAGAGGGAGAAGGAGGACGATTAAGTGCTGTAAAGCAGAGCAGACGTGGTGACTCTGTGGCGTGGGGCATGGGCGGGTGGTAAAACCTTGTCAGATCGTGGATCAATAAGGACAACAGGATTGCTGATGTGTTCGGTATGGAAGGTGAGAAAAAGTGAGAATCCAACAGCATCTCCGAGGTTTTTGGGCAGAGCTATTGGCAGATTGGGCTTCTAGTCAACTGTGAAATTGAGGAGGCAAGTTTCAGGTGAGGGAGAAATCAAGGGGCAGTTTTGGACACAATACTGATATCAATTAGGCACTGTTATTTAGTGTCTGTATTTCAGGGATGAAATTGGCCCTAAAAACAGTATTTGGGTCCTGTCAGTAGGTAAATTCCATTTAAATTGATGTTTCAATGACTGTATGAGGAAAGAAGCTAGCAAAATGTGTGAGAATGAAGTCCAAAATTCAGGGAGAAAACTATTTCAAGTAGTACGTATTCAGTGATGTTAATGTCTAATATGAAGAGGAATTACTGTTGTATTTGATGGGAATTGGTGACATCACACCCTAGTTTTGATTGGAGTTGTGAAGACAAACAGCCTAATGGGTCTGCGAATCCAGAAGAGAATGAGTATTTTGACCTTTTCAATACAGCAAATCCAATGAGCTGCTTGTTTCATTAACTAAGCAATACAAAACTTCTTGCCATATTTATATTATTCCTTGTTCTGCTGTCATCCCATCCTTCACAATTTTAAATGATTTATTGTGTTTTGCAAGTATATTCTGCTAAAGTGACCAATTTATTTGAAAGAGAATACAAATCATGGGGATGCGAACATAGTTCCTGCTTCTTAAGCTGAATGTGTAACATCGGCCTGTCATGACTTTTAATATTTGTTTTAGTTCTGGTGCTTAAATATAAAATGTATCCTCTAAATTGTCAGAATCTATTTTTTTGTCTAAGGTGTAATTTTTGTATCATATTTGTCTCTGATTTTTTTCTAATGCAAATATATTCTTTGCCTAATAAACGGGTAGAGAAATCATATCCGATCAATAATCAGTGCTGTTTTTTAACTGGTACTATGCCAATTTACTAAATTCTGCTTTATTACCAAAAAAAATAAAAATAAAAGACAAATTCCTCCTATAGTCACAAAATCATAAATAACAGTATAACAAAACTTTCTGGCCTGTCAGAATGACAAAGAAAAAAAAAAGCTTTAAAGCAACAAATGCAAACACCCATAATTTAAGTCACTTCTGTTGTGGCTTTCATATAGATGCATTCCTTTTGATTTAGAAAGCAAGGATTAAATTCCTACACACATTAAAAGATGACTGACATGGACATTTTGCCTGCTTTGTGAATACAGTTTAAGTCTGGGCTCAAATCTTATGGTATCAGAAATTCTTTGAAATGCCCATCTATACTGAGTATAGATTGGTCATGAGGTGAAAATTTCATAAGCTCTTTTCTTTGCAAGTATGTACCTGAAAGGTTGTCACCAGCTTTTGAATGAGGCAAACCATCCCGTCCACAAGATGTGTGCTCTCTACTCTGAGAACCAGTATCCTCAACTGTCAAAGAATTATTATTAGAGTACCTCTCATGGAGAGCCCGTGGGACATATAATCAGATAAAATATGTAAAATGTTCATTATAGCTCCTGGAACAGAAATCATCGTCAGACACTGGTAATCTAAATATTTTTAAAATATGTACGTTTAACAAAATATGAATTTTGAAATATAAGTAGTTTTCTCATTCTCAAAGGGACTCATAGAATGATTCTAAAGAAACTACCTGCTGAAGAACAGCACTCATTTGTGTATAAAAAATATATCTCAAGTAATTGTGCAAGCAGATTATACAGACAACATTGATTTGCCTTAAACCACAATGTTTAATGAACTATGTCACGTCATTATTGCTTTCAATGACAGGGCAGTCCTCATGGAATTACAATTCCCCACTGACCTCAGCAAGCTGACCAGCACGGGCAGCCAGCCCCTTTGTTGAGATGGGTCTCGATTTAGTAAGGAATGAACCTCATGCCATTGGGTCTGGGATTGCTCTGGGGTTTGGCAGACTTTATAGTTATTGGTAACTAAAGATAGGTGTTTCTGGGTGGCTGCCATGGCTCAGCGGGCAGAGCTCTGACCTGCCGTGCTGGAGGTCTGGAGTTCGATCCCTGGTGCCTCCTGCCCATATGCAAATTAAAAAAAAAATTTAAAGATAGGTATTTCCTTATGCAAGATGATAATTCAAATTTATACTGTTTCGTGGTCTGGCGAACCTGAAGGTGATAGCTTAAAAATTAAAAGGAGGTTCTGCCTGGTAATGCCTCTGGGGCCCAACAAAAGCAAAAATAAAGACCTGCAGAAAGGAACACACTCAGCAAAGCTTACACAGAATTCCCAGTGTGAAACCTTGCTTAAAATAAACATGAAAACACATTTAGAACAAGGCATTAGGAGCAAGAGTCAGCCAAAACAACAAATAGGATAGTTAATGTATAAAATGCTTCCATAAATAGATGAGAAAAAAGAACAACTGAATAAAAAGAAAGGATATTATGAAGGTAAGAGCAGACTTCAAAGATTTAATAGAGATTCAGTAAATCCAAAATGCAATTTTTGGAAAAAAAATGAAAAAATAAATTTCTACAAAGATTAAGAATAGATCTAACAAAGGAGGTACATGGAAAAAAATTAAATTATATTTAAAAAATAAAAGGTAACCCTTAGAAAGTAGATTTATTAATTGAAAGTCTCACACCTTGAAATCTGAATATTAACCATAAATTTATGAAGGCTTCCCAGATATGTCTATTAATTCAATGCAATTACACTCAAAATTCTACTCTTTGGCCAAAGTTGAAGCTGCAGTCAATACCTAGAATTAAGGACTTTCAATGTGTTGACTCAGGCCCATCCATATCATCTCAGATGCTAATTTTTACATAAGTAAACTGATTATAAACATATAGGTAACATGTACAGAACAAATATAGATCACATGTGCAAAATATCTCCACACTAATATCTAGATTAGTGTTTTATAGAATGATTAGGGAATATAGCCTACCCAGGCTAACACACATATCTCACCATCACACTGTCTTAATACTTAAAGAATCTCTACAGTACCTTTTGCATATGCCTTTTATTAAAAATATTCTAATATGTGCAGTCTAGTAATGCTTGGCTAATGACACTTCTATATGAAAAGATCCTAAAAACTCACTTCTTTTGGGAAAAGTTCAAACAGGCTTAAAATTTAATCTCGGATTCTATATTAATGTCCTCATGCTGATGTGTAACAAATTACCACCAATTTAGTGACTTAAAACACTACAAATTAATTTTCCTGCAATTCTGGAAGGAAAAAATGCCCTAAAGTGGTTTCCCTGGCCTAAAATCAATGTGTCAGCAGGTCTACATTCCTTCTGGAGATGCTAGGCAGACTCTTCCTTGTCTTCTACAGCTGCCAAGGCTGCCCACAGCTGGTGGTGGGGACTCCTGCCCTTCCCCAGCCTCGAGCACCTCCAACTCTCCCTTTCAGCTCCACCGTCTTTCTTCCACTTCTCAGGACCTTGGGATCACATCAGGCCCGGTGGGATCTTCAGGACCATCCTCCCCTCTCAGTATCCCTGATTAATCTCATCTGCAAAGTCCATTTTGCCATGTGACCTAGCAACCCCACGTGTTTGGGGGATCAGGCCTTGGACATTTCTGGAAGGCTGTAATTGTGCCTTCCATCATTTAATTAACTAATACACTGTAATTTATGAACAAGACCCAAGTGTTCTGAAAAATATCAGCTAACTCTCAAGGATGCCTACAGTCCTTATCCCAGTACAGACTGGAATTTTGACATTTTAGACATAGGAAAACACAAGGATACAATTAGAAGGTTGTCATCAGTGTATGAACCACAAATATAGTAACCCCGTTACCTGCAAACCTATTTCATAGGCTTCGCGGAAATGTAATATCCTAAAGGAAACTTTTGCCAAGGTATTCGCAATTGTATTCAAAACGTTAGTTTTGGCCTTGTCCCAGGAGCACTCCGTGACTTCACCCTTGTTCCTGTCTGGGTCCCACCAAGTCTGCCAGAGGGGTAAGTTCACTCCATTTCAGGACAGACCACGGCAGACATCTCTACTACCAGGGCAGGAACAGGGAGAGGGAGCAGCTGCAGGAGTAAGCGGGGACAGCCTGGGGTGGGGGACCACTGCAGGGGACAGGGAGGAGATGGGGAGGAAGGGCAGAGGCCAGGAGGGGCAGGGACTAGGGCAGAGACCGGCCACACTCAGACCCAGGACCAGGAGAGTGTGGGAAAGCAGGGAAGTACAGCTGCAGAAGCAAAAGGAGAAGTGGAGCAAATAAAGGAAGTATCACAGGAACCTCAATAGTGGAACGAAATGTTAGCTTGGTGGGTTGGCCATTAGCCCAGCCCCTGCTATGCCGGCGTGGAGCCTTGGCCAATTTCCATTTTCTTTGGAGCCTTACTTCCCTCCTCTGTACAAAGGGCTGAAGTCAGGTCCCAGCGAGGCTTTCTGGAAGGAAACATCCTTCTTACCCATGGAAACGCTGGGGAACTGAATTGGGTGAAATCTGTTTTGGAGAAGCAGTTCATTTGAGGCCCTTGTCCTACAAGCTGGACAAGTTCTGGAGGTGGGACTGGAAATAGGCACAACACAGCGCTGCCACCCACCCTGGCCACCCAGGCCAGCCATCGTCCCCTTGCTCTCAGACACACGGGGAGCAGGCAGCCAGTAGCTCAGAGCACCCATCATTTGTGAGGTGCTCATCAGGACCAGTATTCTGAGGTTTCGGAAAAATGGATTCTATGCACACAGAGCAAATACACATTTTATATATTAAAGGCGAGTTATGATTTCAGTTTTTACTTCTCTTCTTTTTCATTTAGCACTAAAATTATGAATATTTTCCTCTGATTTTAAATATTCAATAAAAAACTATTTTAATGCTGGCATAATCGATGCTTACACTCTGCCAAAATGTATTTAATTATAGTGTCTATTTTTGGACAGTGTGGTTGCTGCTAGATTTTCATTGTTATAAATAATATGGAGATGAGAGATCTTTACACAAAAACCTTTGAGGGAGTGCAAGGGTAGTTTAGTGGTAGAATTCTTGGCTGCCATTGCAGAGATCCAGGTTCAATTCCCGGTCCGTGCACTTCCCCCCAAAAAGAAACAAGCAAGCGAAACAAAAACCAACCAAACAAACAAAGTTCAACAAATGGTGCTGCAATAACCAGAAACTCACGTGGGAATATAACGAAATGTGGCCCCACCATACTGCATACAAAAAAAAAAATACCTTTGACTATATCTCATCATTTCCTTAGAATAGGCTCCTGGAAGTGGGTCAAAACTTATGATCCTGTTTTAGGTTCTTTATACATAAACCATTTTTATTTCTTGAAAGCCGTGCTTAATTTATAATCTTATCTGCATGTAAGAGTATTCCCAGCTGAGTTCTGTAAGACATTAATTTGTTTTTGTTTTCTTGTGAAAATTTTTAACTAATTATTGTTTGTTTTACCAATTTAAGCAAACAGTAGAATCTGGTTGCTTCATCTTTTATATCTTTGATTATAATTATGGTTGAAATTTTCTTTTGTGAAATTCATTCATATATTTACCCTGTAATAAAATTAGGAGGCTAATACTTTGTAGAAATTTTAATAATTTCTGTCTAGGTTTTTGCTTAAAACACTATTTGTTTTGCAAATATATCTATACTAATGCCAATTAAATATTCACCTATTTTTTTCTCAGATAATTCTTCTTATTTTTTTTCACAATTTATCTCTGCAAAAAGTTCAAATTTTTGTTTGAAAAGAAATGTGGGTTAAAGACTTAAATGTCCATATTTTTGCTAAAAAGTTAATTACCCTCCACTCCCGATTTAATATTAAGGCACAGCAGTCATTTGACATTTAGACGGTGTATTCCTAGTACAAGGTTTTTGAAAAATCCCCAATACAGCAACATTAATAGAGAACCCCACCTTCTCAAAAATCACAGTTGTAACATTTCACCTGTTTTCTGAACAAGTTCTCACATAACCAGAAGTTACTTATTTCTGAAAATTGCAGTAAAGTTTTGTTTTCTCCCAAGATGGACATTTTCCCAAGGAGCATGCACATTTAAAACATTTCCTTGAATGAAATGACAGCAACACTGCACTTTTCAAGTGAGACTCAGGTTTTAAGTGAGCAGCCACCTTACAACACTGTGTTCAAATTCCTATCTTATTATAATTGCCAATTACTATGTGGCATGAGCTGCAGCCATAAAGGGCAGGGCTACTGCAGCCTAATTGAGGCGGGGGCTGCGAGAAGAGGACACATCAAAAGATGGCAGGATCACCTGAATCCTTCTCCCAGGGTCTGCACAGTAACTTGTCCTGCTCCTACAGTGTCAGCCAAAAGGACCCAGATTTCCTCTTCACCAGCCTCCCACTGGATACGCTGCTGCAGTATCAGGTGGCCCCGGTGGCTCATGAAAGATTAGCCAGCCTTACATCTATGTTAAAAAAGTGTGAGCATGTATTTTCCCCCAGAAATAACCTACAAGGGACATCTCTTCAGGGTTGCATCCTGCCCCGCCCCCACCCCCAGCCAGGCCAGCAGGGCTAATTCAAGTTTTACTGGACATTTAATAATATGAACGTTAATTCTGGAAGCATCGATATTTCACAACTGCCATCCAAAGTTATCAAATGACTAGCCTTTTGTCCTTAGGTACATTTTTATAGTTTGCCTCGAAAAAATGACTGTTTGAATCTTTCAAGTTAGGGCATTTTTCTAAATTTAGGCATTTTTCTGGGTTTTGTTTGCTACTGACAATATTTAGTACATATTCTGCCTTTCATGCACATATTAAATATTTTTACTACAACAAAGCAACAATTTTTCATTGTAGAACATTCCAAGATACAGAAAGCTGATAAATATAAAGAGTGGCACCTCAGAGGAAATCACTGAACTCATCTGAAAATGTCTGCTTCTAAACCTGCCATGCTCCTCAGTATTCACTGAAGATACCTTTTGCATGGTCACACTAGCCTTTAGCTTTGATTTTCATTGAATGTTTAACTGTTATAAATGAAAATGTGAAAAAGAAAACATTCACTTAAAGCTAGGTTCATATCCTTAATTACTTTCTAATTAAAAACTTATTTTTAATTCCCCATAGTGGAATCACTATTACAAAAGATACACACATAATCACAGCTGTTGATACATATTTCCAAATATAAGGAGAGTGTAGAACTTCCTATATTTCTGCACAAACTGTGTATCACCTTTGTTTTTTCGGGGGAGGGGCATAACGTCAAATGAGACATCGTTTTCCTAATACACATTTTCATGATTAATCAGAGTAAGCGCGTATTTATCATATCAATATTCCATTGACGTCTCTTGTTTCTTGAATTTCCAGTTTTTATGGCGGATTTTGTGGTTTTAGAAAAGCACTCAGTGGAGAAGTGCAGACTCGAGGAGCCCCAGTTCACCCTCATGGGTGGCTGTCTCCGCAGCGCGTGCCCGGCAGAGCTGTGGGTGCCCACGGGCCGCCATCTGACCCCGCTCAGCCCAGCCCCAGGTTGGGAAGCCTTGGGGTGGCAGGACACTAATCCCAGCGCAAGTTCGTCTGGGTGCACAGTTCATGGGCTCAGGGTCACTTTGACATTTTTAGTTTTGTGCAGACAATGACCTAGATGGGCGGTTTCCCCCAAGCAGTTGCCAGGAAGATGAATTTCAGAATAAGGGTCCGATAATAGAATCTCAAGCTATTAATTGCCAATTGTAGTTTGATTTTCATTTCACTCCAGTGTGGGAGTAAGAGAAACAGGGCTGAGGATCCTGGCTTGTTCAATTTAAAAAGTGGAAAATTCTAATTTGTTTAAATCACATTTCTCCTAGGGATATGCCACAGACAGGCTCATCTGGGACAGAGTTCACGGCTTGGTAGATAATGACAAGTCAAAAATAGGAATATATGCTAAAGTTAATTTTGGAGCGCCTAATTCTCCTTTAAATTTTGCACTCAATTTTATTTACCAACAGATGTTCTGCTTGAGTCAACAGAATTTTATCTTACCTTACCGTGTTAATTCATCTCTTCAAGGGCATATTGTTTTATTATACAGTACATTTTACACACTTATCTCATCAGAGCTATGTACAGTAATGTGAATAATAATCATTACAATGAAGAATTCCATGGCAGAAGGTAATTCTAAAAATGACCTTGTCTCACCACCTCAATTTGCAGCTACTGAAAGAAATACTCAATGAAGTGTATCGAGATGGTTGATTGTACACTTGTCTTGAGAGTGGACACTGCATGCCTCAAAAAGGACTCCCTTTTTCTCATCTGTGAATCCTTAAATCTCAGCACAGCACTTGTCTCACACCTGGAAAAAGGCACTAAATATCTAACAAAGAAGGTTTTTTAAAGGTTGAATATAATATGATTTCGGAGGTGACATCAAACATAGAGTAATGCTACAAATATTTTATTAATATTACAAAAGAAATTTTATATTATAAAGCAATTATAAGATATTGAAAACATTTGAATATAAAAAGTATAGGATAGTCTGGCTTCCCATAACAAGCTACTTAAATCACCTTGAAATAGCTGTGTGTATCATCTTGCTAGGAGATATTCACCATTTTAATGCTTACATTGTCTTCTTTCTTATGGATATACTGAAAAAATATTGAAAAATTCCTTGTTTGGAAAGTTTGTATACTTTATAGTAATTATCAATTATTAAAGATAAAAATGTAAAAAAAGAAAACATTTATTAAATGTATTAAAAAATCCCTGATTCTTCCCATGTTTAATTGCTGAAAATAGAATTGCTAGTTCAAAGAAAGCAAAAATCTGCTACTTTGTCCAATTCTACTCCGAAAATTCATTCACATATTTTACTTCTTCATGCATCAAAAATATGTGAGTATTCACTATGTAGAAATTGGGAGGAGGGTTGTGGGGTTTAAATTGAGACTCAGCTTCATGCATTTCGTGGAACGGCTGACTAGTAGGATAAGTTGCGGTGTGAGGTCATCCTGACAGGGCTGTAGACGGTGGTTTATGGATTCAGTGACTCCGTAAAGCTACAGGGAACAGTTTGCTGCAGGGCACCATCTGCTGGGCAGGTCAAGAAAATGCAACTTCAGGGAGTTGTCAGAAAGGTTTTTGACGTCCTTTCTAACCTCTTCCCAAGGCTCTTAGGCACTGGTCTGTGCCCCCTTAAAGGGTCCCAGGCCCGGTTTTGGCTGGAAATACCAACATGGGAAAGTCCTCTTTGAGGGCATCCACATCTCAGAATTTGTCCCAGGCAAAAGCAGCTAGTGGCAATGAAAGGAGGGTAATAAAAACTATACAGGAAAAAGAAAGACAGAACAGATCAAGATCCCCAGAGATGGAACACAGGATAGGAAGCTTTCTCCAGGGATGAAACAATTGTCCAAATAGTGTAATCTTAAAAATTGTACCACATTTCCAAAGCAAAAATCAGATGAAGAAGGGCTGGGAAAAAAACTGCTCATTTAAACATGGGTTATTCTAAAGGTGTAGAATAAGTTGAATTCAGTCTCAAAGAAGAGCCTAACACAAAGCCAATTAACAATAAAACACTAGGCAAGAGAGAGGAGCTTGCATTCAGAGTAAACCTACTGTGCTGGTTTGGAAATACTAAGTACTGCAGAAAAGCCATGTTTTAATGCTGTGGGACCAGCTGTTTCTTTTAATCCTGATTCAACACTGTAGGTTGGAAACTTTTTATTAGATCATCTCCAAGGAGATGTGACACATCCAATTGTGGGTGTGACCTATGATTAGATGGAGATATGACTTCACCCCTTCCAGGTAGGTCTTGATTAGTTTACTGGAATCTTTTAAAAGAGGAAATATTTGGGGAGAGTCAGAAATGACAGAAGCCTCAGAGCCAACAGAGAGCGCAGATGTAGATACTTGGAGAACAGTTGCTTCAGAGAATGTAGACACAGATGTCTGGAGATGCTTGGAGCCCAGCAAACAATGTGTTAAGCAAGTTAGAACCTGGAGAGAGCCAAGGGAAGTAAAGAGATGAAATTAGCCCCAGAGAAGCAAAGTGAGGGACCCCACAGGATCAGAGGGTGAAAACAATGGCATCCAGGAGTAAGGGACCAGCAGATGCCCGCTATATGACTTCCCAGCTGACAGAGCTGTTTCTGACCCATTGAACTTCCTTGAATTAAGGTATCTGTGCCTGGATGTCTTATGTTGGACATTTTTTATAGAATTAGAGCTGTAAACTTGTAACTTATCAAATTTCCTTTATTAAAAGTCCCTCCAGTTTGCAAGTCCCTCCACATTCTGGCAGCTTGCAAACTAATACACCCATCAAGATAATCAGATGTCTAGAAATCATCAAGACTTTGCAAGCTATACTAAGAAACAGAAGGATATGGCTCTTTCAAAGGAACAAATTAAAATTTCAGAGGAGACACAGAATTTCAAGCACTATCCATGATGTTCAAACAAATCTTCTAAGTCAATTCAAGAAGATGAGGGAAAGGATGGTTAAAGAGATAAAGGGTATGGCAAAGACATTAAATGAGCATAAAATAGATGTTGAAAGCATGAAAAAAAGTAACAAAAATCATGGGAATTAAAGGCACAATAGAAGAGATTAAAAATACCCTAGAGGCAAACACTAGCAGATTTGAATAGGCAGAATAAAGAATCAGCAAACTAGAAATTAGGATATTCAAAAATCCTACAGACAGAAGAAGAGATAGAGAAAAGAATGGAAATGATTGAGCAGGGTCTAAGGGATTTGAATGACAAAATGAAGTGTACAAATATACATGCCATGGGTGTCTCAGAAGGAGAAGGAAAAAGGGAAAAAAATATTCAAAGAAATAATGGCTGAATAGTTCCCACCTTTTATGAAAGACATAAGTAGACATATACAAGAAGTGCAATGTACTCCAAACAGTATAAATTCTAACAGACCTACTCTAAGACACATACTGATCAGAATGCCAAATGCCAAAGATAAAGAAAGAACTCTGAATGAAGCAAGAGAAAAGTGATTCATCACAAACAAGGGACCTTCGATGAGATTAAATAGTGATTCCTCTTCAGAAACCATGGAGGTGAGAAGTCAACTGTTTGACATAATTAAAGGACTGAAAAGAAAAATGGTCCGCCAAGAATCCTTTATCCCACAGCACTGTTTTTCAATAATGAGAGTAAGTTTAAAATGTTCACAAATAAAAACCGAAAGAGTTTCTCAACAAGAGACCTGCCCCTCAAAAAAAAATGTATATATATAGTAAACAGATTTCTGGACTGAAAAGGAAAAGTCAGGAGAGAGGTTTGAAGTAAAGTGCAGAAATGAAGATTATCAGTAAGCATAAATAAAATGATAAAAAGAAAGGCAAAAATAAGATATGACATATAAATCAAAGGACAGAATGGTTGAAGTAAGTAGTGCCTTTCAGTAAGAACACTGACTGCTAACACACTATACTCCCCAATTAAAAGATACAGATTGACAAAATGGATTAAAAAAAACATGATCCAACTATATGATGCCTAAACCTTAAACTGAAAGAACCAAAAAGGTTGGAAGTAAAATGTTGAAAAAAGATATTTCATGCAAACAGTACTCAAAAAGAACTATGATGACTATACTTCTATCAGAAAAATAGACATTAAAAGTGAAACTGTTATAAGAGGAAAAAGAAGGACAGTATATGTTAATAAAAGGAGCAATCCACAAGAAAAAAATAGCAATCATAAATATTTATGCACCTAACCAAGTTGCTCTAAATTAAAGGCGGCAAACACTGGCCAACCTGAAAGGAGAAATAGTCATCTTTGCAATTATAATTGGAGACACCAATAAAACACTTTCATCAATAGATAGAACATCTAGACTTAGGAACCAATAGGGAACAGAGAACTTGAATAATATGATCAATCAACTAGACCTAAAGACATATACAGAACTTAAACCCCAAAACAGAAAGAAATACTCTCTTACCAAGTGCTCAGGTATAATTCTCCAGGATAGAACATGTTAGGTCATAAAACAAGCTTCAATAAATTTAAATCAATTGAAGTTTTACAAAGTACTTTCTCGGACCGTAATGAAATGAAGCTAGAAATCAATTGCAGGTGGAGAACTGGAAAATTCACCTTATATGTTAGTTAAACAACACACTCTTTAAATACTCAGTGGAACAAAGAAGCACTTTCCAGATAAGTCAGTAAATATCTCGAGAAGAATGAAAACAGGAACACAACATATCGAAACCTACGGGATGCATCAAAGGTGGTGTTGAGAGGGAAATGTATATGCCCAAATACCTACATTAAAAAAGAAGAAAGAGCTAAAATCAAAGACCTTATTGCAGACCTGGAGAAACCAGAAGAAGAACAGCAAACTAATCCCAAAGGAAACAAAGCATAAGAAAAGAAATAACCGATTAGAGAAGAAATAATTTAAATTGTGAATTAGAAGCAAGGGAATTGTTAAAACCAAAAGATGGTTATTTGAGAAGATAAATAAAATTGACAAACTCTTAGTAGACTGACAATGAAAAAAGAGAGGAGGCAAATAAATAAAATCATAAATGAGGTTGATGCATTAATTCTGACCCACAGAAATAAAAAAATAGGATCACAAGAGGATACTAGGAACAACTGTATGCCAACAAACTAGAATACCAAGATGAAATGCACAAATTTTTAGAAACACATGAACAACCTTCACTGACTCTAGAAGAAATAGAATACCTCAAAACATCAATTACAAGTAAAGTGATTGAATCAGTCATTAAAAATTCCCAACAAAGTGAAGCTGAGGATCAGATGGCTTCACAAATGATTTTCATCAATTATTCCAAGACTTCAACCAAAAAAACTGAAGAGGTGGGTAAAAAAACCTAATTCATTGAAACTAAAATTACCCTAATACCAAATCTGGATAAAGATATTATAAGAAATATATTACATTCCATTTCTCTTATGAATATAGATGCGAAATTCCTCAACAAAATATTTGTCAACTGAATCCAACAGCGCATTAAAAGAATTGTACACCACAATCAGGTGGGTTTTCCCCCAGGTATGCAAAATTGATTCCACATAAAAAAATCAATTAATATAATACAAAACATTAATAAATTGAAGAGGAAGTACCGCATGATGATCTTGATTGTTGCAAAAAAAAAAAAAGGCATTTCACAAAATCTGGCATCCTTTTTTTTTTTTTTGCATGGGCAGGCACCAGGAATTGAACCCGGGTCTCCATCATGGCAGGTGAGAACTCTGCCGGCTGAGCCACCTGACCCACCCTGGCATCCTTTTTTTAATAAACTGCTTCAAAATTAAGACTAGAAAGAAATTTTTCAACATGGTAGAGGCTTATTAGGTAAAACCCATAGCTAATAGCATACTCAAATGGTGAAAGACTGAAAGCTTTCACTCTAATATCTGGAACAGAATATGTACGCTCACTGTCACTGCTGTTATTCAACGTCGTGCTAGAAGTTCTAGCCAAGACAGTTAGAAGGGAAAAGTAAATAAAACACCCAAATTGGAAAGTAAGAAGGATAACTTTCACTATTTGCAGATGACATAATCCTATATAGAGAAAGTATCAAAAAATCTGTAGCAAAGTTAATAGAGCTAATAAACGTGTTCAGCAAAGTGGCAGAATGTAAGACCAACATGCAAAAATCAGTAGTGTTTCTATACACTAGTAATGAGGAATCTGAGGAGGAAATCAAGAAAAAAATTCCATTTACAATAGCAATTAAAAGAAAAATATATAAAGGAATAAAATTAACAAATTATGTGAAGGACTTATACACAGAAACCAATAAAGATTATTAAAAGAAATCAGAAGACCTAGTAAGTTAAATGACATTCTGTGTCCATACATTGGAAGACTAAATACTGTAAAGATGGCAGTTCTACTGAAATTGATTTTCAGATTCAGTGCAATCCCAATCAAAATCCCAAAATTCCAGCATGGGACTGTTTGACACAGTAAATGCTGTTATGGATAATAGTCTATAGTTAATAGTACAAATATGAAAATGTTGTCATGAATTATATCAAATGCACAACACTATAATACGGTATTAAAATAGGGTGGTATATGGGAAAAGTACATTTGATGTAAATTTTGGATTATAATTAGTAATATTTTAATATTCCTTCATCAGTTGTGACAAAGGTAGCACATTAATGCTAAGTATCAACAATGGAGGTGTATATGGGAAATTTGTATTTTTTACATGAGTTTTCTGCAAACCTACCTCTTCTCTGATCATAAAATAACAATAATTATGCTAAGTAAAAGAAACTAGACACTGTACTACATATTATATGATTCCATTTATAAAAAATGGAAGTATAGATAAATTTACAGAGATGAATAGTGGTTATGTAGGACTGGGAAAGAATAGAGGGATTGAGAGGTATTGCGAAGGGGCGTAGGGTTTTCTTTTTGGAGTAATGAAAATGCTCTAACATTGATTGTGGTGATGAATGCACAGCTTTGTGAATATCCTACACACAATTGACTGTGTGCTTTGGATGGATTGTATGTTATGTGAACATATCTTAATAAAATTGCTTTAAAAAACATTTAACCTGGGCTCAGAAAACCATGATTAGGGTGAGCTAAGGGAGGCACACATTTCAGGCACAAAATTTAAGGGAGTGCCAAAAAATTTAGTAATCAATGTGAATATTACTTGATACAATGTTTTAAAGACATAGAACTCAAGGTAGAATGTCCAGATGCCTTGGTGAGCTAACCATCAGAAGATGAACTAAAGATAAGATCTGACCTGTCATGGGCATAAAGTTACTTCACCCTTACCCTGCCCTTCCTCCAGTAAAACTGGGTTCACAAAACAATTGGCCAGGATATGGGACAAAGTTTGTCAATTTGATGTTTTTAAATGTTGCATTAAATTTACTTATCCTATTGCCTGAGCTTTTTTGGCACCCCTTCAATTTTGCACCAAGCGCCATAGTCTTGAGGAAGAGCCTCACGAAGAATGAAAAGCATAGCCTGCCATGGTGCAAGGAGGGTGGGATTTGCCAGCCCACTCCTGCCACCCCTCCCAGCCCCCTCCCCACCCCAGTGGCAGCTGGGGCATCTTGAACGCTAAAATTAGAGGAACCTCATGGAAACATCTGTTTCCATTTCTATCTGGGACTGAAGAGATTTCCTATAGTATTTGGACCCTTAATTGGAAAAAAAAAGAGATCTGAGTAGTTCTATTTCTTCATTATTTCTCTACAACAGGACAGCGATGAAATTTAGATAGCAGGTAAATGGCTGCTTTCCAGATACCTCCTCAGCTTTACATTGCAGTGCTTTGTGTCCCTTTGGCATTGATTTTGTCATACTTTCTTTTTGTTCATTTTCATTTCAAATGAAGTATATAGCTCTTCTTAAATATATTTTTTGTTTTCCTAAGTGAAACTAGGTTTTGTGGAATCTGCTTTGTCAGGTTGGCATTACTTTCATTGAAGCTTAAAGGGATTTTGGAGTCATGAGTACATTTTCTCCTTGAAAATCCTTTCTTGGAATATGAGAGGCAAAGGCATTGGAGAAAAGGAGCAGTGGCTTAAAGAGCAGGCCAGAAATGGGCATGCTTGAACTTCTGGGAATAATTGTAACGTTTTACCCCCAACACCCCTGGAAAGACCAAACTCTGGTCTGCCTCTCACCTTCCTTCTACTTAACAGGTGTCTGCACACACCTGATGTGAGACTCTCAGATGCTAACCCTGTTAGCCCAACCACTGATGTGAGCCAGCCCTGAGCCTTTCCTCACCGCCAACTCACTTTCCCCAGCACAACCACCCAGCTACACCAGAAACGGTTTCAAACACTCCATTTTTAGTTAAAAGACTCTCCGACTTTTTCTTTGTCTAAATGTGATTTTCGGTATCAGAATTACTTATTGCTGGTCCTGAGACCTCTAAGGTTTCAATGCTGGGACACTTGGCCACACAACACCCAAATTAGAACGTGTATCACCCATTTGTCCATTTGATGGTCTTGTCACAAGAACATGGTGCCCAGAGTTTTTAAATAGAGCTGTAATAACTTCAGGGACTTTCATTTCCAATGTACTACAGACACCAAATTACTTACTTCTGTTTCATGGACAATTTGGGAACCATTTTTTTTTAACTAGGACTGGACTGCAAAATTCTAACCTGGTGCACAATGAACGTGGATGTGTAAGCACGAGAGATATGATAGTTCGTTTTGTTCTAACAGCATTTATAGGCATGAGAACTGTACTTGGGTTTAGTTTTTACAAGCTATAAAAGCTTAGGGAAGTCACACAAGCTCTTATTTTTCTTTAAAAACATTTAGGGTGCCAATTTTATTTCTTTCAAAGCATTTACTATGAGTATAAATTGGGGTCACATATATGATTCAAAGACTTAAACTGCATTAATTGGGTCTGCTTAATTTTGTTACCCTATCTCTAAAGAGGACAATTTTCAGAGGAACTGAGTACATAAATCCAGGTGGTCTTGAATTGACTGGGCCACAGCTTAAGTATTTGCCCCATTGTAGGGGGTATTTACTAGAGTCAATAATTAATATGTATAGTCGTTAGAAGCAGAAGCACAAGAAGAGAATTGGTCTGGCAAAAACCAGAAGTCCTGATGCAATCATTGAGTGACATGGTACTTTGAGTGACCTAGGCCCTCACATTTAGGGGAGAGGGCAAAGGTATCACTAAGTGCACACAGACTACCTCTGTGAAAAAGGAAAGGTATGGAGCAAGGAAAAACATCTGCAAATGCTGATTTTCCTGGGTATGCAAAAGATGCTCCTAAACTCATTACCATATGAAGTCTTCAATATGTGTGTATCTCATGGTACATGCGATCCTCATTTCCAGTCGGGAGTTGGAAAAACTGTAAGTTTTCATTTAGTTATTCACATCTATTGAATGAACAATTGCTGAGGCTCTGTACATCAGGTTGAGAACCAGGTCATGGGAATATAAAAGCTGTGAGTTCTTTGTCCTCAGTGAGCTGATAACCTAACTGAGACCTGTTAATTAGTAAGTACAATTGAGATAGGATTGGAGGAAAGAGAGATGGATGATAATGCACGTGGTTTTGCAATTTACAAAGAACTTCCACTCATTGCTTTGACCGTGACCACCCTGGAGTGGGCCAAGTGCATCCTGCAATGCTCTATAATGGGCATTGTATTTCCTATTTGCTCCACCACTTCAAATATCCTTTCATTATTTGGGGATTCGTCCCCTATAAGTGCCACCTCCTGTCCCCTTTCCCAGCCTCTTGTGCAGCTAGAATGTAAGCGTGAGACCAAATTACTAATAGTCAAAAATAGCCAGACTAGACTTCAGTCTGGAAAAATAAATGAAAGATTAAGTTTTTGCTGTAAATAATAATAATAACAGTTTCCTAACAGTTCCTGGAAACAGTGCAAATTATGGAATTGTGTCCCAGTGTGACAGCAGTCTCTTCAACAGACTGGGTGTGGGGTGTAGCTTTGGGCTTTGATTGTGCAAGCTTAGCTTGGGTCCAGTTGTCCAGCTTTCCCAGTGATTCATGAGATAATATCATTTCAGTAAATTTATTTTCTGGTTAAAATTGCAAATACAAATTTTGTTGCTTATAAATAAGAGCTACAGCTGTTACGCTCATGTGTTAGAGATGGAGGAACTCAATTTCAAAATGCTAAATGACTTCCCAAGGCATTTACTTAGGAAATAACTGAGCTTTCACTGGGTACCAGGACTGCATCAGTCCAAAGTCCTTTTTGTTTGTACCATACATCGTGATTCCAACATTATGATAAATGTCTGGCTCACAGCATGGCTAACAAAATTATGGGAAGTGTAGAACTGTTACGTATGGAAGGATTCATCATAGTTGCTGCAATGATCCTAAAGACTCTACATCAGAAAATAGGCTCCCGGAAAGCAGGGATGGGACCTTGTCCACATCTGTACAATCAGGGCCTCATTGAATTATTAGGGAATGTACTTTCTGACCGCCCATAATAGTCCTGGTTTTCAATCTCAACCTTTGTTCTCAAAGGACAAAGAGGTCATGGATAACCTAAAATACCAATTCATTAGATTTATCAGAACTTTGTCGAAAACTTACTTTTTACTAAACATTGCCTTTAGGGTAAAGGTAGGAAGGACATTTAATGTGGATCCAGGCTTACACCTGCCCCCTACTGTAAGTGTGGTCCTAGAAAAAAAGCATTCCCTGTCCAAACTCCATAGGCCCCAGCTTCATCGGCAGAACCATGCTTGTTTGCTTTCAGAAATATTCCGGTTCAGACAATAAATTGTAAGACAGCCCCAAGCGTTGTGTCCAAGAATAAGTGTTCAATTAATTTCTGTGCAGTTAATAAAGAATTGAAGAAGTGCTACTAGAATACCATGACATCTAACTCAATCAATTAGGAAAGAAATATCAGGGTCAAATAGAGGCAAAATCAATGGGAACTCCTCACTTGGGAAGGGTCTGTCAGTGAACCATGCTTTTAATAAATACGAATTTTCTTCCCCCCCCTAGCAAGTTTCCTCCAGTATGCACTCTGCAAGCCTCCTGTAGGTTCAGGTTTTAGAACCATCACAGGGATAAATAAGCACCCTAGCTCTGAAGTAAGCACACACACACACATGCATATACACACACACAAAGACTTAATCTGAAAGAAAAGAAGGCTTTTGGAATCTTCACTCCAAGACCAGAAATCCAAACTTGCCACCATTTATATATCAGAAGAACCATTAGTAAAATTCTTGATAGGCTCCTTATAATTGACTTTAAAATTTAATGAGAAATTCCCCATCTTGCTCTCAGAATGTTTCAGTCAAAAGTAATGGTAATCTGTGTTCATGCAATTACATTTTGACAAATTGCTAATGCAACAGATTCCAGGTTTTGTATAAACAGAACTTCCTTCTTTTTTCCATTCCTGATTAGAAGCTCTGTCCCAACATGACCATGTGTTACGGGAGTAGAATTGGTTAAGTATGAGAACGAGTAGACTAAAGTAAATGAGAATTTAATGAAGTTAATGTAAATTTCAAACTGACATAAACATGTCTATGTTCAGGCTAATATGTTAAAATCAATTTTTTGGCTTCACTTTGTAATACCAAAAGAATCTCTAGATCCACAAGTTACTTAGCTGCTTTGAGTAAGTGGAGTACTTCTAAAGAATCTTTGTGATTTATATCCTGCTTGCTTCTGAACTGGACTTGAGGCAACTTGCCTCAAAGAGACAAGTGTAAATGCAATTGTAGAAATAGATAGAGATGTAGATATCTACGTAGCTATATCCATACCCTTGGGAAAATTAAAATAGAGATGAAATGAAAAGTAGAAAATATAGGAGGAAATGAAGTGGCAGCTGTGTCAGGAACCAAGCTGAAATTTATTCAGAACTCCCCAGCAGGCTTGATAAAAAGGAAAAGAAAACTGATTATATAACTAGTTTTTTCCAAATGTATTCTCTACAATATTCATCATAATCAGTTTAACAGGCTGTCCATCATGCACTGCCTGCTGTTTCACAAAGGATGCAAATTTGGGTTGGCCGTCAATCTTGGCTTCAGCATTCTCTTTAGAGGACGACAAAACCAAGTCTGGTCATTGTCTCTCTCAGCAAACATTAAAGAAATAGAAATAGGAACTTATTCCCAAGGTGGCAAAAATTTGACACAAATCAAGCCCTTACTAGCTGTGTGTTCTTAGGAAAATCACCTAGTTCCTCAAAATCTCATTTCCCCCATTTAAAATCTGTTGAACAATAACAAGTCAAAGGATTAGCATCTAACACAACTGTGACAACCTACCAGAATGCACTTTGCTAGCTGTGAAATGTTACATAATTGTTACTGCTATGCTCATGGAAGCAGTTAGATGTGAAAGAGCAGAGGGGGGTTGACACCAGGGCACAACTGACACAAATGTCCCAGTGGCCGTCTGGGCAAACTTTTCTCCAGGACTTCTAATTCAACTCTGGTCCTTGACACCCTTGAACAAGTCCAGGTTCCATTAAGCTCCACTGTTGAATATTTCACTTATTTCTTCAGCTGCATCTTTCTGTTGAGACCTTTTGGTTGACCTGATGCTCGAGAGTAATTAATTCTTCCACTTGCAGCTGTGGTGAGTGTCGGCGAAGTGGGGAGAATCAGCACCGCCATGCAAATGTCCTCCTGTCCTCCTGTTGTCCTGCTGTCTGTCTCCCTTTCTCTCAAGAGGTCCCTGCATCGAAATGAGGTGACACTAATTTACTTGTGATCTGTAAAGAATCATTGGGTTATTTCTTAATTTTATCTTCATTATCCTAAAGTTCTACTATGAAGTAGATTTTTTTAATTCGTGGCTTTACTGGACAGTATGGGTGTGCCTCCTGTGAGCTTCATGAATCTTTATGAAAGAAAATGTGTACAGGGCTGTTTCCTAGAAGTAACAGTATGTATTAAAAAAAACAACAACTGGCTTTTTTTGAGAGCTAAGCCTCAGACGCTATGTTTGTTTCTTTGTGTTCAGTATCTCATTTGCTGCTTTCAGAGCCCTTTCAGATGGATACTATTATTATCCCCATTTTTCATATTTGTACACTGAGACCTATAGTAATCTAGGATTAAAACCTTAGCTTAAATGTAACCCATTAAGAAAGGTTTTTCTTTCACACCAAATCTAATGTGGGATTATTCCATATTAAATCACCCTGCTTGCTTGTGTTGTAGAATGTGTTACAATTCCTAGTCATTCATCTGCTTACTCATTGGTAGGCATCTCCATAAGACTGTAGCTCCTGGGGCAAGGACCATGTCTTCCCAGCCCATCAGTATCTTTAGCACCTTGTACTGTGACAACACAGGCACACAAAAAATTGCGGAAGTAATGACTAAGTAAATAAACGAGTACATAAATGAATGAGTGGATGAATGAATGAATGTCTCTAAAATGCAGGCACTTAAAAATCCCCTTTCAACTGTAGTGTATTAGATTTTATTTTTTTCCTTCCACACAAGGCAGATATTAAGCAAATTATGAACGTCTCTGGTGTGCAGGGAAGAGTTGATTTCCAATTGAGAGCAAGAACATAAAATTATTTTCTACAGGTCACTAAAGATTCTCTTAATATACTTCTCAAATGAAAGATGGCCTTGGAGTTTATGTGACCACTTCATGACATTTAGCCCTTTGATCCCTGAAGCCTTTTAGTTCTGTTTGATCCAAAGCATGACTGAAAATGTGAGAAAAATTAATTGTGCCAATAAATATTTACTCTCATCTCCTTTCTGTGCGCCCACAGAGCTTTCCCTATCTAAACTGCTTTCTAAAGATGGAAATTAAGTAGATCATTTGAATGGCCTTCTGCAAAGGCAGGCTAAGGAAAGCACTTCACTTCTAAGGTACAATATTCAGTGTCTGCTGTGTGATAGTTTCTGGCATGCAGAGATCTGATTTTAAGAAATTCAAAGACTTAAGTTAAAAATCAACAACCTCACCGATCTTTTCGTTTAGAAACAGGTGGGTTATTTCTTGCCTCTGAGCTTTGCATGACTTTCCTCACACCCTGTATATTTTGTATGTTCCTGACCACCACTCCCAAAATGCACACACACTCTCACACTCACACACACACCTCCTTCCTCTCCTCTAAATAAATCCTAGCTGGTCCAGAAGTCAACTCGTGTGACTCTTCACAAGAAAGTTTTCTCTTAACAGTACCCTCTGCACGCTGTGTATGGCCCTCTCTGCTCTCATAGATGTTTAATATTTTTCCCAGCACTCTCTTTACACTCTATTACCTTCACCTGCTTAAGTTTCTGTCTTGCTTATGTGAGATCACTTACCACACAGCTATGTCTTTTCAGTGTCTGTATTCCCAGTGCCTATACCAATGTCTGGTGAAGACTAAGTTTTAATGAATATTTGTTCAATAATTACTGGTAGAGATGATTGAATCTAATTCCTTTCTAAAAGAATGATGGATAGTCAGTGAGTTTGGGTAGAACTTATCCTAGCAGCTGCCTCCTGGTATGGCCCGGCAGGTGTCTGGTTACGAGTCTTTGCCACTGTCCTGAAACTATAAAACTGGGGTGCCAGCTAACTGGGCAGTGTGGGACAGAAAAGGCAAAGTGAGGGTGGAAATTAGTAGGAGAATATTTCTTTGACAGTGTTATAGGGAAATTGAAGGGATCAATTGCTCCTTGAACAGTGAGGAAGACTTTTCAGGTAGATCTTAATTTAGGAATTTTTTTTTTTAGCTAAAACCCAAGGCAGTTTATGTAATTGCTTCTAGGGCTGCTAGAATGGGCCAGTCTGTTGCTTCAAAGCATATACAGTTAAAAAAGAGTGCCTCAACCTTCACAGAGTTCCCTGCAAAGAAGTTTATAAAAATGTGTAATAAAGGCTTAGCCAGTAACAGGAGTGTTAAACAAATTAAACAAGTGCAAACAGTAGCAACTAGAAGTCTTTGCAATAATGTTACAATTCCATACAAAGGGGTAACTCTTCCAGGATAGATTGGCAAGGAACTGGTCCAGAAGTGGAAGCAGGAGAGAAGTATTGACATCAAATAACCAGGGTAGTGAAAGAAGAGATAATTTTCCCAAATCCTCCCAAACCAACAATTTAGCCCGTTTTCTCAGAATGAGGAAATTAAATCAGCAGTAACCGTATTCACACACATACATTTTATGTATCCATTTAGTATGTAAACTGAATCTAACACATTCCACAATGTGGTATCGGTCATGCCATTGGATCAATCATACTTTATGTTATAAAGTTCCGAATTTAATAGTTCCTCCAGGCAATTTTAAAAGTACATTTACAACAGCAGGTGTTCCATAATTACTTGTCAAATGAATGCATGAATGAGTGGAAGTTGCCCTGGGATCATAACCCTTCTAAACAACCCTTCTGTCCTCAACTTCAATTCTTCTGCACCCCTCACCTATTCCAGGCACAGCAGCCCATAAAGAAGTGTTTTAATCAATACTGCTTGGATTATGTCTATATAATTGTATGCAAGTCATTTTCTTTCTGAAATACCCAGCTCAACCTATGCTTCCCATAACTCTGACCCTTCAAGCTCAGCTCCTGCAGCACTGCATTAGTTTCTTTGAGAAAATTTCCTCAGTGTCCAGTTGGAATCATACCCATCTTGCTAGCTCCCATTGCTCACCATATGTGAATGAACTTTGTTTAGCATGTACCCTGTCAATGAATATGTACACAGGTAGCAGGATTTTTGCCATTACAGATGCATCTGCAATAAACCTTCTTGTAACACAAATCTTTGTGTATTTATGTAGTATATTCTGAAAAATTTAAATGTCATTCAAGTCCCTTGCTTTTTTATTAAGTTTGAAACAACTTATCCATGAAGATGTTTGGGACCATACATATTTTTTCTTTGTTATCTTGAAAAGGATAGTTGAAATAAATTTTTATTACAGCATTTTTCTAGAAAATCATGTATCACTATATTAGAAATGAGATCCTTCTGTATCTGTGGTTATAGTCTCATTCAATTTTTCATTTTATCTATTTTTCACTCTTGCTTTTAATTACTCCCTTGTACATTGGTCTTACCAATTGCAAAATTTATTGGTCAATCCTGCTATTGTACCATTTTATAACTCATTAATTTCTACCATCTATATTGATTTCCACATTTTGTTTCCCATAGAATAGTCTTTATTGGTCTGCTTTCAAAGTCTGATTAAAAATTCCTTTTAAAATTATTTCTTACTATAGAAATAACATTTTTAATTTATACATCTTCTCTGAATATAAATTTATTCTATATTATAGGATTTAGTGAGTTTTTTTAATTATTATCTAGGTACTGAACTATAGGGCTGTTTTAATTTCTTCTTTGACCTTAAAATTTATGAAAAGTGTTATTTTTCAGTTTGAAGTATTTCCATATTTATACTCCTATTTATTTCAATTTAATTTAGTATGCCTGTTAAGCTTATCATTTAATTTTTATTGTATATCTGTACTGTAGTTTCATTCATATTTTCTCTAGTGATCTTGCTTCTCATACTACACACACATGTGCAGACAAGATGCCTCTCTGGGTAAGTGGTTGTATGTGTGCATGTGTGTGTACTAACAGGAAAGTGAAATACAGTGTAACAACTCAGCCTTGGTTATGTCTGTGAAGTCAAACAAAGGAAGGGTATGCTTTCTCCTAATTACATGTGTTTTTATGACATTATTATCTTTTCACTGCAATATATACTAACTTTGAATAGTATTTGAAATGCTTTTCTGAACAAAAAGAACGATTTTGATTATGGTTACTGCCATTATTTCACTTTAAATGACTTCGCTCTCATGTTAGTCCACTCACCAAATCTTCATGAGGCATTCAATGTGCAAAAGACTTAGGGGCAAATGGCCATTTGGTTCAGCTTTCCTGCCACAGGTTCCACCTCAGGGACCATTCACTTCATTTGGTGGGGTTGGTTGAGCCCATGACGACTGCACATATTTAGCATCTTACAACACTCTGCAAACCTTGCTACTTTGTTTTCTGTTATTTAATGTGCAAATGGAAGCCCTTATTTTCTTCCTGCAGGATCTTTCTTACTCTAAGTGTTTGTATAACTTTGTCTTCATTATTGGATTTCAATAACTTCACAAATTTAAGTTTCAATCTTGGTAATTTCTTATTATTTTTTCCTTGCGCTGGGTCACAAGCTGCAGTAGATTGGATCATGGACCTTAAAAATGCTTGCTCTTAACCTTAATCCTTCCCCCTGTGGGTGTGGACCCATTGCAAATAGGACCTCAGGAGGGTGTGTCTCTTGGTTCAGGGGTGGCCCAGGTGAATGAGGGCAGGTCTGAGTCCACATTAATGGAGACCTTATAAATAGGACCCAGAAGTGACACCAGCATAAAAGGGAAGGCATCGCCATATGATGGAAAGCCAAGATAAAAGCAAGGGATCCCATCGGATTACCAGCAGCTTTGCCAGGACCCACAGCCTTCCGGGAAAAAGCAGGCCTTACAGACATCTTGATTTTGGACTTCTTCCAGCCTCCCAACCGTGCGTCAACCAATTTCCACTGTTTAAGCCAAAGCCAGTCCATGGTATTTGTGGTAGCAGCTCAAACAAACATAAACAAGCCAGTGATGCCTGGTCAGCATCCCCCTGGTCCACTGGAATATGTCTAGCTGGAGACAGCGCCCACGATGTTTGTCGGTTCCCACCTCAAACACATGCATTTGCCTCCTCTTCTCTTCCTACAGGATTTCCCCAGTGCCGGGAGTCAGCTTGGCTGTTCACAGGCACATGGTATTAATGTGGAAGAGTTGATCACTCTGCAATAACATACCAGCCTCCTGTGTTTAGTAGGATTATTCTGAGGTGTCTTCACATTTACTGTGGAGGCCGAGGGGACCCTTGTGGAAACCAATTGATAAGCACACCTTTTTCTGACTTTCTCCCTTCCCTCTTCTATGGTTCTCTCTTCCTCACTTACAATGCTTGGCATAACCTCCTCAATAAACTACCTTCATCCACGTTTTTATCCCAAACTAGGGTCAACATTGTGCAAATTTAGAGATTAATGTATTCTTTTCTTTCAGGAAAAGTCATCTTCCATTATATATTTATATTTTTCTTCCATAATTATTTTAATTATATACCTTAATAACCCCAATCTTAGCTCAAGATCCTAACTTGCATGTAGTTCATTTGCTTCTAATTGCTTTCCTCTTGGCCCATTTCAGCTTCAATTTGCAGATTTTTTTCAAGCTTGCCTTTCGTATAACAGATTCTATTTTCTATAAGTCAATTTTCTTCATTGCTACTTCTGATATGGGTTGTCGTTGTTGTTGTTGTTTTAGCTTTTAAAAAGGGGAATTTAATAGGTTGCTAGTTTACAGTTCTAAGGCCAAGAAAATGTCCCAATTAAACAAGGCTAAAGAAATGTCCAATCAAAGGCATCCAGGGAGAGATACCTTGGTTCAAGAAGGCCAGTGAAGTTCATGGTTTCTTTCTCAAATAGAAGGGCACATGGTAAACACGGTCAGAGTTTCTCTTTCATCTGGAAAGGCACATGTGAACACAGTCAGGACTTCTCTCTTATCTGGAAAGGCACATGTGAACATGGTCAGGGTTTTTTTTCTCATCTGGAAGGGCACATGGCGAACACAGTGTCATCTGCTAGCTTTCTCTCCTGGCTTCCGGTTTCATGAAGCTCCCCAGGAGGCATTTTCCTTCTTCATCTCGAAAAGTCACTGGCTTGTGGACTCTGCTTTGTGGTGCTACAGCACTCTCTGCTCTCTCTGAATCTTTTTCATTCTCCAAAATGTTTCCTCTTTTATATGGTTTTAAATATGACGGCACAATTGGTTTTACTTTCTCTCCCTAGCACTGCCCTTTCCCACAACATCTTGTACCCTTAACCTGGTATCTCCTAGTGAATATCTTGCGGGGCATCACAGACTGAAGTCTTTGGAAGGCAAATTCTGACGTGGAGTTTAGTGCACAGGTGGTTTATTAGGAAGTGCCCTTGGGATTGGCTTCTATGAAACAAAGGGCGATAAATCAGAATCTGGAAGAGAGGGAAATCAAACTCTGATGTAGTTCAAAACACTCATGTCAGCGGACCTCAGGAGAAACTCAGGAGCTTAAATGACTCATTTAGAGTTGGCTCTGGAGGGCCACAATAGCCTCTACATCCCTGCCTTAATTGGTCAGTGTATGTTGGCAGTCTGGGGAGGGCATGATTTTGAGCTCAGTGGCTCTCATTAGTCAAGGTACTCTCCAACTGGCAGCACTCTTCAGCATTCGGCAGCTCATTCTTCAATCCTTGTAAATTTATATTTATTTTCATTTCTATGAGGATGCAGTTCAGAGTTTTTTTTTAACATTTTCTTTATTTCTTTGAGTATTTCCTTGGAGAAGTTCATTTTGAATATTCTTTATGCGCTGGTGTTGCTTTCTTTTAAAGGGTGGTTTTTTTTCAATGGTTTTTGGCTCTATTTCTGTAGATTGATAGTTTCTGCCTGTTAGACATTACTAAATAGGTAGCTTTTTTTGAGCTATCAATTTTCCCAAGAACACTGTGAATAGAATTTTCTTATCTTTGCTCTCCATTTGCCTGTGCACAGTTTCCATTTTTTTTCTCTTGAAATTTACACTGAAGGGCTGAATACTGATGGCTTTCAGTTTGTGTGTGGTCAGTGATTTTGGTGGGTAGGTGGAGTGGAGTCAGCAGTCAGGGCAGCCTACATCCAACGACCAGCATCCCAAGTTGGATGGGATCCCTCCAGGACTTTCCTACCCACAGGTGCAATCTTTTGAAGAAACTCTCTGAAGCATAACTTGATCACATGTTCAACCTCAATGATTTGGCATATTTGGGTGAATGAGGGCCTCGTGGCCCTGCCTGTCCATAGGCCTCAGACCTGCCTCTTCTCATGCCCTCTGGCTTGGCTCCTCCTTGTTCTCTCCACCAGCCCTCGGCCTCCTGCCAGCTCAGGGTCTCTGAACATTGACTCAACCGTTCATCTGCCTGAAGCACTCTTCCTCTATTTACCTGGAACCTGGAAGTCCTGTCTTCAGGTCTCAGCTCAGAAATTGTTCCTCCCAGGAGTTTTCTTGATCTTTCTAGCCAGGTAAAGTCCCCTATTACACGTACTCATAGTAGGACTTGAAGAGAATTAGAGATGATTAAGCCAGCCTTTATTGAAGGAGTATTTGCCAGTCACTTGGTCCTTGGGAGATATAAGGCTGACATAGAGCATGTCTTCAATACTCTCTCCTGTTTCTTCTTATGAATTTTCCACAACACATCGCTGTTCCCATTTTACTATTTTCAGTTTAATTTTTAATTATTGTCTGTCTCTCTCTGGACCATAAGCCCCAGAGATCCACACTCTCTCCATATCTAACAGACTGCCTAGTTCCTGGTAGATATTCAATTTCAATTGACTATAAGTATTTAAAAAATATATTGTTCTGCATGTCAAAATGATTTAGTGCAATTTCCAGGTTCATATAACTTGTCCCAATTGTTGCTGCTTCATAGGCAATTGCCTATAAAAGTATACTAAAGACATCATCAAAAATCTATTGAAAACCCAACTCTGTGTAAAAGAGTGTTCATTGCCGTCATTGGAAAGAGGTAGCCAACAGAATCTTTGGCTTTGAAGGTCTTTCAACCTGAGATAAAGACTATCAAAACCATCAATACATCCAAAAGGGCCTGTCAGTTACAGATACAAGAAAATTCATTTATAATCATCGTTCTGATGACTGTTTAAGGTGAGTGAGATGAGAAAATATTTCTTTTTGATAATCTCTGGTCAGTAAGAGAGAATTTGGGAATTTAAAACCAGTTCATCACAATATTGTCAGCAATTTTTTTGGAAATGGAAAAGTATGCTTTTGCCTTTTTTTCCCATTCTATCTTATGTGAAATATCTTAAAATCACCCAAGGAAAATTAACCTTTTAAATTCCACGTTGATATAAAAATGTTACCCAGTTTCTCCCAGGCCCTAAAGGTTTTATTTATTTGGTCAGGGCAGGGGGGCTGGTGCATCGTCTGGGAATTGAATCCAAGTCTCCGTGTGGAAGGCAAGCATTCCACCACTGAACCACTATGCACCCTCAAAGGATGTTTTAATGGTGAAATCTGTGCAAACTAACTCATTTCTTCTAAATTTGCTTGTCTTCAAAAACAACAAGTTTTGTGTATTATAGAATATATGGCCAAGCTTCAAAATGCTCAAATCTCTTCATTGGTAAAAGTTTGAAATGTATTCATGTTCTGGAAGTGTGGAGCAATATGCCACATGCCCATGGAGGTCTCTGAATGTCAAATACTTTAAAATTCTTTCCAGAAAGAAACAGATACTTTTATGAAACCTTATATTTTCTTTTAAAAAGTCTTGATTCTTACTCCCCTGGAAAATAATTGAATGCTCAGTTTATGTGTTCTGACTATCAGTCCTTTTTCCCCTGGAGCTTTTTTCTGTCCTAGGCAGCATTGCAGGCACATTTATTATCTCTTCATTCCAAATATTGCAACTCCCACAGAAAGCGTTATTGTGTCTGCAATGGCAAATTGCACATCCATTTAAAAATCACTTCTCATTAGAAACATAGTCTAATAGCAATTTTTTTTTCACTTTTAGAGTAAGCAAATAGAGAATTTATTAGGTATCTATGTAAGAGAACATGCAGGCCCTCTCACAAACAGTAAGGGAGGTGAGAGGCAGTAGGCAAACTGGGACCATTTGTTTTTATAGATTAGCTTTACTTATTCCCACTCCCCCTTCCTTGTTCAGGCCTTTTTCCCCTCCCCTCCCTTCTCTCCAAGATGGAGCCTGGTTGTAATAGAGCATTTGGGGGAATCCTTTGGCTCCACACTTCTCTGTAGATGGCTCACTCAGGTGGAGGTCATTTGGCTTCAGAGGGGTCAGCCACTGGTGGGTCACTGCTGTCCCATAAGTAGGTTGTCCAGGACAGGATACAGGTCCTCCTGAGCTTGATTACGATCTGTGCTCAAGGACTCCTTCACAGATCTTTGTTCCTCCTCTCTCTCCCTGTTTCAGCCTGGCTCAAATTCCCCCTCAGAGAACGCTCTCCTCTTAATCTTAAGGGGTGCTGAGGGATGAGGGTCTGTCTTCCATATCTGCTTCTGGCTAGGCAGGGGGTGTAGGCCCTGCCTGATGGGGTGTGGAACTTTCTGGCTATCTCATTTAAGTTAAGAGGGGAGGAGTCCAGAGGAGGAGTTGGAATGCTGTAAACCCTTGGGTCAGCATTGGTGTGGTGTGAAAGTCTTCTAGTCTGGGAGAAATAAACTTGGTGAGAAACTTAAAAAAGTACAAGGGCCGATCAATATCAATAGGAGGGTAGAAGGGAGCAGGCTTAGGAGACACATTAGCCAATAGAGTCTGGGAAGAAGAAGGGAAATGACCTTCTTTGGAGTTTAAGAGTGAATCCTGGCTGGGTCGCTTGTTCCTGCTCAATGGGTAAGAGGGCAAAAGTGCCAAGTTAGGGGCACAGGAGTGAGGCTTAGAAGGGGACTGATTAATTGGGGTGCAGCTTTGGCTGCCATATGGACCCAGTTATTCCCTCAAGAGATGTTAGTACTATTTTTTTGATGGCCAGGGTGATGCATTACCACTATTTTTGTTGGTAAGAGCACGACATTGAAGATATTATTTCTTGGTGCTGTTTAATTAGGAGAAAGTTTCCTTCTTTCTACACTGCTGTACGAGCATGCAGGACACATGCAAAAAGGCACAAGCCTTTTCACTTTTCCTCACTCTAGAACTCAGCTGAGGGGAATTAGTTTTGCTTTTTGAGCTAAAGTCCCTGGGGGCAGCTTTTGGGTTATTGACTTGGAAGCCCTCATTGCTTAAAAGAATTCCCTAGATGGGGCAGCTTAATAGTTTCATTTTTTGTTTGTTTTAGTTTAAGGAACTTTGTATATATATAATTTTTATTTTTGCTTAAAATACTCTGGTTCTTTTTTTGTCTCACACGGAAGTTAAAACTATATAATAAAGACAATAGTACATTTATCATAGTCCAAGCTACAATGCTGACTTTCAGAACTGGAGAACTTTAATTCTGAGTCTTGCATATTACACAAATGCTATAAGATCTACAGAACTACTAGGTTATACAAAGAGGAAAGCATCTCAGAATTTAGAAACAACAGTTAAAGCTTAGAAGTAAATGTGATGGCTGTAAGAGCTTACACTTGAAGCTTTAATTTTTATTTGTGTTTTCAATGAATTTACTTTTCAGAAATAAAAACATTTCATAGCTGATTTATATTGATGTCATTAATTACAAACTATAGCAGAAGTTTTGCTACTTCTTTACACACTTACAAAGGTTAGGTTAATTAATAGTTAAAACATGGTTTATATACTTGCCTTGTTTCTTCTTTAAAGTTATTTTTGTTGAAGATGAAGCTTTTGTTTGTTTATTTTTGTATGCTGCATGGCGGGGTCACATTTCACTATTTTTCTGTGTGAGTATCCCATTATTGCAGCACCAGTTGAATTTTTGTTTGTTTGCTTGTTTTGCTTTCTTTGGGGGGGGATGTGCATGGACCCAGATTTCCTAGCATGGCCGGGGGGAATTCTATCACTGAACTACCCTCACACCCCTAAGATGAAGTTTTGACTGATAACTGAGCACCTGTGCCTTTAGAGAAGGCTTGAAGTAAAGTAGGGTCACTGACAAGTAAATTCGGTTGTTTGACATTATGCAGATCAGTATTAACATAAAACATGGACAGTGAGAACACGGCAAAGGTTTTAGGAACTTTAAATAATTTTTAAATACATAAATAATATTTTTCCCATGAAAATTTAGCTAACAGAGAGGAAGGAAACATCTTTTTATTATTGTATTACTTCTTAAACACTTTTTTAGGTAATATGTTAAGCTATTTTACCACTTTAATTTATAAGGTGCGAGAACAAATCTTTCGTTGCAGTTTTCCTTTAAGATGAGAAGACATCTCCTGAAATAAAAGATAGTAAGGTTAACATAAACATTAACAAAGATATCATTCTGATATGATATAAAAGTTTTACCTTTTAGACAGAGCACTCAGATAGTTAATAAAAAACTTTTATAACTTTTCATTAAAAGCAGTTTAACAGACAGCAACACTGAGGACAGACATAATGCAATTTATAAACCCCCTATAACTTCGTGTAGTCAGCAGTGATTACAAACAAAACTTACTTTCTTCAATTCTCCACAACTTTCCAAATACATTCAGGACTTATAGTCAGTAATGGCTACAAAATTCACTACTTAAACCTTCTTGCGACTCTCCATATCCATTCAGTTAGCAACGATCACAACAAACAAAATTCATTTATGTTAGGAATATGTTAGTTTATAAAGTTAACATATTGCAAGACTGTACTTTGAGGCTGTTGAGGCCAGTAAAGTCTGCTAAGGTATTTTTAAAGATTAAGGGATTATTTTGAATCCCTTGGGCAACACTGTCTGAGTGAATAGGGTATGAATCTTATTTTTAAGTCCCTGCCATTCAACAGCAATTAGGTATTGAGAGGGAGGGAGAAGAGGAATATAAAAATGCATTTTTAAGATTTAGGACTGAAAACTTTCATGTAGATATGAGTTATTCCTGAGCTAGCCCCAGGATGCCTTCATCCCATACAGACAGGTTTATTTCCAGGTTTATTATCTCTGGGATGCCAAGAGGCCCTGATATGTAGGGGTCTCAGGGCAAACAAGGGGCTAAACACTAGCTGAGTTTACTAGTCTTAGCATGGCTCCCAGGGAGTGAAGGAGATCTAGAGAGGGTCTCTAGAAAGGGCATGGCATTCAGGGACAATGAGAAATTAATGCGACACTAGAATGTCCTTGAGCCTAAAAAGGACAATGGTAGTGAAGGTTTTAGTTTTATTTTTGGCATCAACTCCTATAACTAGGCAAATCCAGGAAGAGTTCGGCCCAGAGCAGCAGTTTAGGACAGAGTGGTTCTTATTAAGAAACTAATAATCTTACTTGTCCCCATGAGTGTCACCTGGGCTCCCCTAAGGCGGTCAGATGTACAGTCAGCAGAGCCACAGGCAGCCTCTGGCACCCTCAGTCTCCTCCACTTGTTGTGAGCTGTTCTTGAGGAACTACCCCACTTCTCCCCTTTGGGAGACTGTGCAGTCCCTGGGCCCAAGGCCCACGCTGGTGGTACCTGGGACAAGCCTCCAGTGGGCCCTGAGGTGGGGACTGTCTTGGGGTTTCTGATACTTCCTCTTCCAGTGGCCCTCTGACCCACAGTTGAAGGCTGGAGTCAGGGTTAGGGTGACCTCGAGAGGACAGGGAACTGTTAATAATGACTGCAATAAGCTGAGCCTGGGCTCTGGTCTTTCGCATACCTCTCTTTGCCTTCTCCTCCTCCTCAGCCTTGTCCTGACTGTTAAAGTCAGAAAAGGCAGTTTCTAATAAGTCATTAGTGGGAGTTCGCAGACCCATGGAGAGTTTTTACACTTTCTCTGAATGTCAGGGGCAGCTGGCTGATGAAATGAGCGCCCAGCAAAATCTGACCTTCCTGGGAATGTAAGCTGACATTAGTATACTTTTTTTTTTTTTGACATTAGTATACTTTGTTATGGCTTCCACCAACCTCCCCTGGAGCACGGCTGGATCTCTTCTTTCTCCTGAGTTATTCCCCTTAGCTTATCACAACTAACTGGTTTGGTGGAACATTTTCTCATGCTTTTCAGCAAACAAATATTTTCTCCCCTAATGGAAATTGAGACATGGACATAACATGATTAACAACTCTTTTTTTTTGGTCCTTGTCTTGACAGAGAGCTATAAATATCTGGGCATAGGGAAGTTCTGACTATTTCTCTGTCTTTTACAGACTGAAGGATGGTATTGCAATTGAGAGGCCAATTTGAGGGCTATGCTTCCCCATCTTTTAACTTATATTGACTGTTGGCATTTCCCATTTTCTCTGGAAAAGGAAAAAGAGGAGACCTTTTGTCTCTAAGGTTCCTGTTTCCTGAATGCTAAAAAGAGAACATTTTTAGAAGAGAAGTTTTATATTTGGCTACAGTGGTTTCAATAGAGACTAAACAAGGATTTTGAGAGAAGGCTATTTAAAAGAGGAGTATTTAAAATATTTGCTTCCTTCTGGGAAGAAGTGTCATGAGGAAGAAGTTTTTGACAGTCCTCCTGTGCATAATATAATTTGCAAGAGGCCTTCATGGTTTTGTCCTGATATAAGGCCATAAAAGCTGTATGTAAGGAATTTCTTGCCACTTTCTCTCCCTCTTATAAAAGATTTAATTGTAAGATAGGTTATAGCTGACCGTCCCATTCATGGACCAAAGGTGACCATCCTCCAGGCAATATTCCTGCCAAGCAGTATTGTAGTAGAAAATACTGCAAGCCCAACCCATTTTTAAGGAAGAGAGGGAAACTTTAGGTTTCCATACCAGTGCCTGGCATCCCAGGTAACCATCTTGCTGGTCTGAGTGCTGGTCCCCATCAGCCCATTGGATCCGGTTCCTTATCCCCAGGCATCCCGAGATCCTCACAGACTCAGGAGGCAGGGGCCTGGGAACCAGTCCAAAACCTCCGAGTTGACTCACTTGTCTTTGTGGTTGCATGTGCTTTTAATTTATTGCCTGAAGTACTGCCTAAGAGACAGTTGCCACAAACTGACTTCAGGGAGGGGTTTCCTAAGTGCCAGCCCCAGGGGTTGGCATGATCAAGGTAAAGGAAAGAATACATGGCAAGGAAACCATGCTCCTTTTAAGAACATAGCTTAGTACACTTTTCAGCTTCTCAGAGGAACTAGGTATGGACATATTATTGTAGGACAGGGCCAGGTCCTTTCTAGCACAGATTAATTTTATAAGAAGTAAATGTCAACCCAATGGCCTTTTCTCCCCAGCCAATGGTTTCTTCCTGCACTGGACATCATCTCTAAAATGACTACTAGCAGAACATACTGGGACTCAAGACATATAGTAGATGAAGTGATGGAAAGACCCAGAGAAAAAAAGTGGGGAGCTGGTCATGAGCGTGACACCACAAGCAAGCAGAGAGCAAGAAGGCCTGTGTGCTTGGGGGATGCTTGGCACTCACAGGCTTGGTTTACTCTAAAAATCAGGATGACCTGTCTTTCACTTACCCTGCAAACCTCGCTTTTGGCTTTCACACAGGAGATGATCCCATTGGAAAGGATCCATTTCTCTTGTAACTAAACTAGAGGTAACTCCCTAGATTGTTAAAGACAGCACCTTGTTCAGTTCAAGAATCCTGTGTTACAAAAGGTGGAATGTCTCAGAGGGCATAAAAAGTCAGAGAAGAGAAAGGGAAGTTCTTATGGAGGCAGGAGAGAGGACCTCTGCAGAGGAGGTGAAAAGTGGAGTAGAATCAGCAGGAGGAAGACTCTGGATCCTCAGAGGGAAAAAGAGAGAGAGAGTGTGGGGAAGTTTAGGAGAGCCAAGGATAGAGAGAGAGTAAAAGAGAGAGAGAGAGGGAGATAAAAGGAGAGCGGGACTTGATTTGGCTGGCATTGGACTCCTGCTGGACACAGGGAAAAGCTCCCAGTCAGGCCCCAAAGGACAGATTCACTCACTGCCCTGAGCCTCTTGGATCTATATGACATGGAGACGCAGCTCCTGCCACTTCCAAGGAAGGAGCCAGTGGCTCAGGGTGAACCAAGTTTGTGTCTGGGGGTGCTAGATTAGAGCCCCTAGATTCCTAGAGAGAGCAGTGGAATTGAGGACACAGGAGAGGACAGCAATGACCCAAGTGAGAAGAAAAAGTGACAGCACATGGCCAAACTTCCTGGTACTCACCAGTTCAGGCAGTCAGAGAGAAGTACCTCCTCCCTGGCTTGCCAAAATATGTTGCCAAATTTCGGCTTCCAAGTTCTTGACATTGCCAAGAGAAAGAATTCAAGGGCACCGAACAACACAGAGTAAGAAGACAGAAAATGTATTAGCTACACAGGTAAGAAGACATGTGACGCTCTTGCAAAGACAAAGGTGAGGGAGGCAAGAGATCATTGAATAGTTTTTAAATGCATAAATGTTTTCCTTCCATGATTAACACACTTTAAAGTAAACAGAAATTTGCTACACGGAGTGTGAAGTTCACTGAGAGGTAATTAATCATTTTGATATTAGAAAATAATGAATGTGAAATAGTGTTTGGAAGGTCAAAATGAGCCATCTGTTGTTTGTTACCTCTACTTCCAAAGATCTCTTATTGTCATCTCTTTAATATTGAGCAGAAAATTTCTTTGAAGGATCCTCTCGTCATGCTCGAATGACTGAAAGAAATATACACACACCAACCAGCCAATTTCACAGAGAGGAACTTAGTCCAAATGACATGAAGTGACTTAAGCAGTATATTAATCAGAGTTCTCAGTTGAAGGCAAGAGAAGTTAAATCTGGAAAATGTATACACAGGGATATTGGACAGCTTTTTGGGAGGTTGGGGTGTGCTAGTTTGAAAGAAAAGGCAAGGTTCTTTTACTCTGTTCTTCTGGGGGGCAGATCTGTTATGGCTGGGACCATTTGTTAAGGCTGTTTCTATGGAGATGTGACCCAGTCCATTCAAGTTGGATTTTAATCTTTTACTGAAATCCTTTGTGAAGCTTGATAGGAAAGGCCTACATTGCTTTGAAGAGACTGTTGGTAGAATTATAGAGGCTAAGGGTATTTCTGAATGGTGAATGTGTTTTTGCAAACTGGAAGGAAGGCGATCCTTGTTTGAAAGTGAAAGAGAATTTGGCAAAATTGAGTCCTAGTGTTGAATGGAAGGGAGGATTTGAAAATGATGACCTTGGACATATAGCTGAGGAAATTTCCAAACTAAATGTCAAAAATGCAGTTTGATTTCTCCTTGCAGCTTATAGTAAATTGCCCGAGGAAAGGGACAAATGAGAACCGAACTCTTGGGTACAAAGAAATCAGAAATTGATGTGTGGGTGGGCCACGGTGGCTCAGCTGGCAGAGTTCTCACCTGCCATGCTAGAGACCTGGGTTTGATTCCTGGTGCCTGCCCATGCAAAAGAAAACAAACAAACAACAAAAAAAAACCATACAAACAAACAAAAAGAAATCGATGGTTTGGAAAATTCTGAGCTTTTGGAAAATGAGACCCCAGAGGATGGTGTCTCATGCAAGGATTTGACCAAACATGGAAGCAGCCAGCTATTTCAGGACAAGCCATTACTGGAAATGGAGTTATCCAAAAATAATATATGGAACGGTCTATTGTCTGATAGTTGGAACCCCTGTGTGCTGCATGCAAAAGCTACAAATTTGTTGTGGGTTCAGTATTACTGGAACCACTGCCAGCCTGGACTAAAATGGACAGAAAAGCAACAGATTGAAGGTAAAACAATTTCATAAGCAGAACAATGGAAGCCAAGGTCTAGAGAGGATGAGTGTTCCCTGGAGTTTGCAGAGGGTGGGGCTTCCTCCCCATTGTTCATGAAGGACATTAGCACCCAGGGCTCTCAGATGCCTGAGAACTGAGAACAGCTTGGCCACTCTGCTGTTCAGGAAGAATGCCGCTGCCCTGGGCCTCAGAGAGGTTGGGTCATATTTGCTGGGGATTTAGGAGAGCCTGGCCACCATCCCACTGTTCTGAGGGAATTCAGAGCGGACCCTGGAGATGGCAGAGAATCCTGCTGCCTCCCAGATGCTTGAGGAGGTTGGGGCCAAGAAAAGGTGGTCTCACCAATGTTCACCAATGTTGCAACCCTTACCCCAGCATTTGCAGAGAGCAGGACTGCGGCTTAGGCCTTGGAGAGGTTGGGACGCTGCCCTCTCAAGCCCCGAAGACTAAAGGTCATTCTGTAATAACTTTCAGTCCTGGAAATCTAAGGGAATTTTCCCTGCAGGTTTTCAGAACTATTTGGGAACTTTGACCCTTATTTTCCTTCCAATTTTCCCCTGTGGAAACAGGAACATTTATCCTATGACTGTCCCGTTTTTTTCCATTTTGCAAGCAGATAACTTGTTCCGAGTTTCACAGGTCCATAGCCATAGGAGCATTTTGTCTTAGGATAGGCCATGCCTGTAACTGATTTTCAGGAAACTTTGTATTTAATGTTGTTACTGAAATGATTTAAGGCTTTTGTGTATTGTGATGGAATGATGTATGTTACGTATGGAAAGAATACATCTTTTAGGGGTCCAGAGGGTAGAGAATGCTGGTTTGAATCTATTATGTGCGCCAAAAACCCAGTGTTCTTTTTATCCAGTTTTGTGGGGGCAGACCTATTGTGGGTGGAACATTTTGGTTAGGCTATTTCAATTGAGATGTGACCCAGCCCATTTAGACTGGGCCCTAATCTTTTTACTGGAGTCCTTTGTGAAGAGGATAAAAGGTATAAAAGCTGAGAACTTAGAGGGAAGCACCCTGGGAGAAACAGGAACGACCCACAGTACCTGAGAGAGAAAACCATTGAAACCAGAGCTCAGGAAAGAAGGACTAGCAGAAGCCAGCATGTGCCTTCCCGTGTGACAGAGGAAACCCTGGATGCCAGCAGCCTTTCCTCAGAGAAGCCATCTTCCTCCTGATGCCTTAATTTGGACATTTTCATGGCCTTAGAACTATAAGCTTACACATAAGTATATCCCCCGCTGAAAAGGCCAACCCATTTCTGGTATACGTCATTCTGGCACTTTTAGCAAATCAAAGCAGGTGGGAAGTCGAATTTTGGAAAATAAGATTCGTGTTCAAAATCATGTTACAGAACTGGTTCACTGAAGATACGACCATCTCCCCTTCTGGGCAAAGATGACATGGTTTGCCTGCCAACTCCACCCCACTGGACACTGGGTACATCCCGCTAGAATCATAATCTTTGCCACCTCGAGAAACGGATAGATGGCAGCTGCCCCCATACTCACAAAATAGATTTACTCTGTATTTCCTTGCTTCTAGAGCTGATGATTCAAAATCTGGATCAAATGAATCTGGTCACAGCTCAGCCTGCATCATGTATCAGGGTTCCAAGGAAAGTTACAACGAAGGCTGGAAAGACAGCTATCTGGAATTCCCAAGTTCTGCAGTGAGAGTCAAGTTCTATCTAACAATTTGGGAATTTCTTCAACACAGAAAGGAATTTCATTTATTAAGGATTACATTGTGGAAAAAAAATTGTCTTCCCTCTCTCACTCTCTCCAAACATATAAAGCATTTGAGACTAACTCACGCTATCTAAAGTAACATCTTGCATTGTACTCCATGTTCCTAACCAACTCCACAGAGGTTCTTTCTGGAGCCTCTCAGAGTTCTGGACATAATCACAGTCTTATTTTTTGACTTCTAAGAACTCCTTTGTAAAATGGAGAGTTCCAGCATAAGAGGAAAGTTCCAGAATAAAAACTGGTCCCAATGCCTATGCTAGGAAAGGAAGCCAGGAACTCTGTGAAAATACGGAGAAGAACAAAATCTGGCTCTATACCTCCACAGTGTATCAGACATACGGTTCTCTGAGGGGCGTCAGAATGAAGGAAGAGGGCTATGGGAGGCTTCTGCAGGAGTTTTCACCACCCCTTGGAATATGCTATGTTTATTTAATTAAAGATTTCCTTACAAATGATCGTACTGGTGAGGTAAATGTCAGCCCAGAGAAAGTCCTGCTGTGCCGGCCTGCTTCCCGCCCTCTCTCCCAATGCCTCTCTACCCTCAGGCGCAGAGTCCCAGCTCATGTGTAATTCATTGGGTCTCCAACTCATCACATTTTCATCCCATGTTACTTTGCTTATGTCATTTCCTTTAACTTTTGTCTCCATTCCTTTTTACCTTGCTAACTCTTCTCACTCACCTTCCTACGAAGACTTTTCTGACATTCCCCTGAAACCCCACCCAATCTGGATGAGCTGCAGACAGAAAACAAAAGCTGTGGGTTGTTTATGGAAGTTGTTGAGGCAAAATGACAGTCAGTTCATTTTATTGTGTGCTCCAACTTGTCAAATCATGTCAGAATAATTTTAACCAAAGCTGTCCTGAGGTTTTGCCAAGGCTGCGATTGAATGAGAGCAGGGATCTTGGTTGATGGGCTAAAATGCTAAAACAAAATGTCTTTGCTATTTGGCCAGGAAGATAAAACAGAAAATGTAAGTTCATCCAGAAAGTAGCTTCAATGTATACCTAACAACTAGCGAAATTTTATTAGGTTGACAAAATGAGGACATGCATTTGTTTTTTCTCCAATCCCAAATACCATTTAGTTATTTTTAAAGAATTTGAAATAACAAGAAAGGGAAAGCTAGACTACATAACCCTAGGAAACTGACAGCCACCTGCTTCCAAATCTCCCTTCATGCCCTGCCACATTTCACCAACACTAAAAGGTAGAGATACATATTATATATAATTGTAGATCTAAAAAGGGTAGGGAAATTGATCCATGAATGGTGTGTAAATATATGTACTGAAAGAAGCAGGAAAATTGCAACTTAAAAATTGGGAAAAGGCAGAGAAAAAGTGGAAAGCAAAATAAAATCACTGATTTCTGTATAAGTAATAAGTAGAATGAAAAGATACCATTTAAAACTAATAAAACAAACAAACAAACAAACAAAAAACTAATAAAACCACTAGTGAAAGGTTAAGAAAGAAAAAATGCAGAGCACTTATAAAAGGCATAAAGATGGTGAACATTAGGACAAAAATATAAACTTTAGTAAGTACCAAGAGCATAATTATAAGAATGATGATGATGATGATGAAAGAACAAAGAAGTCATGCCACAAAAAGAAAAAAAATACATAAATTACAAAATAAAATTTAAAACATATCATTGAGATCAAACAGAACAACCATATCTATAAAGGAAAATAAGCTGTAACTCAGTATTTTGATTATATACTTTCAGTCTGAAAAAAAGAACAACATATCCTGAACTCTACTTAGCAAAGCAATGCTGAAACTATCTTGTGTATATTAGAAAACTGAGCAATATTACCAACGTTAATGGTGTTGGAATCAAGGTTTCACTACGAAAGAAGGAAGATAAAATTATGGAATGGAGGAAAATATCGAAGAACCCCATTCGCCATTGAATTACAATGGGAAGGAGTTCTCCTTGTTGGTCACTGAAAAAGACAAGTAGCAATTATGCTCCAATAATAATGAGCATAACAGCTGCCCTGATATTGGTTTCTAATTACTATTACTCAACTAAAAGGAACCAGGGGTCTCTGGAGAAATGGCTGCACCTAGGTTTGGGAAACAGAAAATACAAGATGGGTATAGAATATCTTGCTGCAGAAAGTAAGAGTCTTCAAAAATAAAAAATGAAAAGATGGGGGCATGTTAAAAACACACAGAAACCACCCCACTGACTAATTCTGGGATCATTTTAGCACCAAAATATATAAAAGAGTATTGGGATATAATCAATTGAATAAAATAAAAATCCGGTGTGCTGAATGAACAGTATAAAGATAAGATATATTGATTGGGTGATTGATCACTTGAACAATGAAATTGATCAATTGAGATAGTTAGGTAAATAGATAGGTAAGTAGGTAATATAGATAGATACACAGATAGATAGATATAGATGGATAGATAAATAATGAGAGTTTTTTTTATATTTAGAATGGCAATAAATATAAAAAAGTGATGAAAGTAAAAAAATTACAATTTTGCAACCATCAAAGTAAATGTGAATTGGGCAAAAATCAATACATAGTAAGTCTAAGGAAAGAAAGAACATTTTTAGATTCACATGTAGTTTCAAAATATTTCCCTGCAAGTTACTTTACAAAGGGGAAAATGCCAGTTCTGCACTTGAGAAAGTTAGCAATACTTCAACCAAAGATCAAAATTAACATTGCCACTAAGAGATGAAAGTAAAAAAATTACAATTTTGCAACCATCAAAGTAAATGTGAATTGGGCAAAAATCAATACATAGTAAGTCTAAGGAAAGAAAGAAGAAAGCGTCATCATGTGCCTCCTGGCATGATACCCTGAGAGGGACACAATGCCACTTATGTAGGTTTTCAGCAAATGTGCTGGAATATCCACTTCAATCATGAAGAACCATCAGACAAACCTAAATGAAAGACAATGAACAAAACAACTTCCCTCCAGTATTCAAAATGTCAGTGTCGTTTCATGAAAAGGAAACAGCACAATATCCATCTGTGAGCAATAATTTAAACTAATTTTATGCAGTCAGTAAAAAAACATGCATTTGAAGATTACTTAATGTCATGATAAGTGTTCATGATAAATCATTACCAAAATATTTGGTTACTAAAGAATATATTTGTATAAAGGTAATCCTGCAAAGAGAGAAAACATGCATCTTAAACAAAAAAATTTTAAATAAAATGAGGTAATTTTATATCTTACTAGTAGGGGTTACTTTGGGGTAGAAGAAGTATACCTTTTCTCTATTTTAGGCATTTCTCAATTTTCCAAAGGGAAAGGATAAATAGATGTAACTGTAGTAATAGTAAACAATTACATTACTCATAGCAATTCCCACTGTAGGTATTGTTATAATAGCCTGCAATGTACCCAAAGAGGAAGTTTGACATGATGGTGCATTTCAAACAAAAAAATCACTGGAGTTGGCTTCTGAAAAGAAGAGAAAGGTCACATTTCCCACCTGCTAATCTTCAAGCTAGATGTGACTTCCTACTTTCAAAAATTAATAGAGCTGGTATTAACGTTCAGAAAGAAAAGAATAAGGAGGAGGAAGAGATCAAGGAAGAGGGAGAATTGGAGGAAGGGAGCGGAAGAAGGGGAAGAGAATGAGAGGAAGAGGCAGAAAAGGAAAAAAGGGAGAAGGTGTGAGGAGAAGAAGGAGAATGACAGGAGGAGGAGAAGGACACTATTGTAGAGTGCAGATGGAGCACGGACGCTGGCATGAGACCAAGATGCACAGCTAATGATGGGCAAGTTCCCGTAATCTCGTCCTTGGGTGTTCATCCTCAGACTTGAAGAGTGGACTTCAATGCAACCTCACTGTATTTCTGTGGGAGCAGGAGAGACAGGTGGCAGAGGGAAGAAGGCATTTGGCTGCAAGTGTGTGAACTCTGGAATGATGGAGGGGTAGAAATAATAAAGGGTTTTTTCATCTCAGAGTTCTGGAATCACACTGGCTTTGCCACTCACTTGATGAGGGATTAATCATTTAAATTCTCTCTGCTTCAGTTTCGTGCCCCAAAAAATCAGCTTAAAAATAACTATCTTCCAGGACTCTTGAGACGATTAAATGAGTAACACCTATGAAAAGAGTAAGCATCATACCTTCCACATACTAGGTCTTCAAGAAATGTGACTCTCTCTTTCTGCTACATCAGGGGTAGGTACGACAATGTGTACAGGATTCTAAAATACCGATTCCTCAAAAGGCAGAGTCTCTTTATCTGCCTTTATATTGAATTTTTGTTTATGTACATCTATTTGGCATATCTTCTTATCATCAATGATAAAGAGTTACAAAAAAATTAATGTGAGGTCACTAGACATGCAACTTTTTTTCCTTTTCTTTTGGTTCTCTAGGTTCTATTCCTCATTTATCCATGGTCACAAAAACATTTCCATGGGAACGAAACACTCGAGTTTGTTGGCATGCTGACTCACTCACTGCCTTTGGACGGTTGATAAAAATCACTTTGGCTTTTCCCAGGAAGCCTTACTATTTTAACCTCCTCTCAAGAAAGGTCCCAGGAGTTCATTTCCAGCCTCTTCAGAATGTAAACTCCACAAGGCAGAGAATTTTTCTGTAACAAATTTCCCAATGTGCCATGTTGCCTGCTTGACCTGGGATATAATAAGTCATTAAGAAGTGCAGCAGGCAGGGCCAGTGGGGGAAAGCAGCTCGAGTCTCTGGATGACAAAGCATGCTCGTAAGCGCCCAACCCCCTGTGTCACCGTCCAGCCCTTCATTACCCACCCTCAGCTTCCCAATCAAATGTGCTGCTTTTTAGCCAGTGCAAGTATTTCTACTTTATTAACCTTACTGTGTGTTTGCTTCATAGACTGCTAATGCTGCAATTCAGTTTTTTTATTTGTGTGCCTAGAAGCTGTGAACAATGAGGAAGTTGATCTTCTATTCCATTTTCAAAAGCAAATAAATACCACAATGGGCCAGATTCCCCTCCTGTCTACCAACCCAGTGGAAAGACCTTCCTTGGGGAGCTCTGGATTTACAGCATCCTATTTGTCCACCACACTTTAAAGACTGATAATTTCCATCTGGGATGCATGAATATTTGTGTTTAGTGGCATAGCACTATATTTCAGAAATGAGCATTTATGAGCCTGGGTGTTTGCCATCTTAGGGGCATATTTTTTACACTGCTATATATGCCCACATATAAAGTTAGACACACACACAAGCCGTGCAATTGTATTCAAAAAAACATCTATCTCAGTAAGTGTCCCATTTCATCATTTGCTGGTGCTACACATGCAGGCTTCCCTTTGCTTTAAGAAACTTACACACATTAAGAAATCTTATTTGGCACCATGACGTGGTTCCTTCCAAGACTCTGCCTGCGGCTGAAAGAAGTTGTTAGCAAGGAGAGTAGCCAGTCAGGTCACAATGGTGGACAAGAGTCAGCCATGGCTTGTTTGCTTTCATGCAGCAGCTGCTTTGGGAAGAGGAGGGTATTAGGTAGGTTTTCAAAATGGGACACACAGCACCAGCTCTGCCCTGCTGATGAATGAGGCTCAAGACAGGGTCATTGCCTTCTCCCAGCAACTGAAATGGGCTTGCTATTCACTGTGTCGCCCCTATCACTCCAGTGTCATCAGAGTCCCCAGCTCTGAAAATGCTATTAAACAAACTGTACTGTGCATGACTAATAGAAATACGTTTTTGCTAAGGCCATGTGTTATCTGAACATGAATATTTTATTATCAAAAATGAGGTTTATTGCATCCAGTCTTATTGGTTGTTGTCTGTTTTGGAGACCTTTTTTTTTTTCTTAAATGAATAATAATATAGCTTTTACCACTTTTCATGAAAGACAAACCAGAACTTCCAAGATCCCATTAGATTCTGCTTGAGAGCCTGGCCCAGGTTTAATAGGCGACTTAATTCCTTGCTGCCTCTGCTCACAGCACCTTGACCCAGAAGTTCCATCTCATTCCCTGTGTGGTCTGTTGGAGTCATGGACCTGTGCAAGTTAAAGGGAGGTGGGCATCAAGATTTACTAACAAAGTCAAGTTCTAATCCCTCAGGATCCACTTTACTTCCTGACCCTACAGGTGTTTCTTTGACCAGACTTTGGGAAAACTGTCTGAGAGAGAAAACCCAAAGTGCCTCACCCCTCCAACAAACACAACACAAGCATCGAGGTCTTTTCTACCATTGAGGAAGGAAAATGCCACCATCCAAGCTTTACTGAAACAAGACTCACTTTCCTGTTACTCACTGCCAAAAAGGCAGGGGAAATATGGCATCCCCATCTCTACAGAAGAAATGATGAGTAACTTTGGCTTCTGAAGTGCCTCAGGCTAAGTTAGAGTCTACCCTTTATCATCCATTACACATCATCTGCCTTCTCTAGGCAAGCTGAAACATTAATTTCTACAGAAAGAGAACCACAGAATGCCTTCTTAGTAAGAATATCTACCATCATATTTCATAATTGCCACTTCAGGACCACTAGGGTAAAATTGGTATTTTACTTGGCCAACCCAATAGTGGATGCAATCATTCCAAACAAACTTTCGAGCGTGAATCATTTAAGTCTTGGATCTGAAGGTTGCCACAGAAAATGAACTGAAAGATTATCTCCTGAAAAAATTGTTGAGGGATGGGTATATGTTTAGGTCAACAACTTTTAGTATTAAGACATGAAAGAAAACTGGAAAACAGAGCCAACGTAGAAAGACTCAAAGTGATGATTTTTATTTTCATGGAGAATTCCTTTGAATTGATGTGTAAATTAGCCTCTTAGGACAGAATGGAACCTATTTGCCCAGATTTACGCAGCTGACAGGGTTGATTGTCGGTGGGGAGTTTAAAGTTGATCTTTACAGATAGTCATGATTTCCTCCTAATTGCATCCTGAGCAGTCTGAATCTCTGTGAAAAATGAATCTTCAATTGGATAAAGCCTTTGAGAGGGAACAACTGGTGCTTTTTTTATCTACACAATTATTCCCGGGAATAATATAGCCCCTATACACTTAATAGCAATATGAAGAAAAACAGTATAACTAATATTTTTGGACTCAATTACCTTTTACAAAGCACTGCCCTCCATTATTACTTCATTCAACCTTGAAGACTTAGAGAGCGGAACTTCTGTCTCCTTTTTACAAAAAAGGAAAAAGAATGTGTTTTGATCACATAGCTAATGATAAAGGGAATGAAACTCATGTGGAGGGATCTTAATGCTCATGGCCTTTTGAGTAGGAAGCCCGTGGAGAGGCACAATAGGGACAGCCAAATTATGCAGCTCCTTAAAACTGGGTGTCCCCATTCTGCAAGCCCCAATATTACCTAGTCTCATAGTGCACTAATACATTATCCCACCTGCAATTCCCTCAGGTGGGAGAGATCCCCGTCCCCTCTAAGAATTCCCACACACTTCCCTAGGACTTGTTGGGCCTTTCATATAATCTGCATCACGATCGGTTGTATATAGCAAGAGCTAACATTTATCTACCATTTACTGTCAACCAGACACTGTCCTTAGTGCTTTATGCACTGGCTAGGCTGAATAATGGCCTTTAAAGATATGCAAATTCTAATCCCTAAAACTTGTGACTATTACCTTGGATGGCAAAGGGGCTTAGTCGATATATTAAATACCTCTATGTGGGCAAATCTTCCTGGATGTTCAAGGTAGGCTAAATGTAATCATATGGGCCTTATAAGGGAAGAGAAGGGAGATTTAACATGGAGAACCAGAAGGCCCCATGAAAACTGAGCAAGAGGCAGTTTCTGCCATTAAAGGAGGAATTGGCTGTGAGCATAGGAGGCAAGGAACATAGGTCTAGAAGCTGGAAAAGCCAAAGGATTGTCCCCTGCTCACCCTCCACCCCGACACAGGGAGCCTGTGCCTCAACTGCTGATTTCCATCCAGGGATGATGATTTAAGGCTTTCACATCCAGGAAAGAAGAGAAGAAATAAATGTGTTAATGTCAGCTACCCATCTGTGGCTACTTGTTACAGCAACCCTAGGAAGCCAATGCATACACATTAATTGATTTAATCTTTACAACCAACTGTTATTATTTTTACTTTACAAATAAGGAAACTGAGACATAGGGAAATAAAACGATTGCTCAAGATTCTACAAGTAATAATGAGGAAATATGAACTCCAGGTAATCTAGCTCCACGGTCAGTGTTCCACAGGGCTACGTAATATAAGCCTTTTGATAACTTGGGAATTCTGTTTGTGAGTATGTTAATCATCCATTTTGTCTCTCACTCCTCCAACACTTGTTACAACATCATGGAAATTTAATGCTTTACAAAGTCTTTTCAAAGTTCCTTTTCCCATCATAAATAATTATGAATGCTGGCTCATTATAGGATATTTGGAAAGTATACACAGAGTAAAATTGATATATAATTGCTACCTCTCATGTTCCAGAAATAAGCACATTTAATTCTCTGGAATATATACTTTTGTATCAGAAAGATAGAAAGTATAAAAAATACTTATAGTTTTATTGTCAGTTTTTTCATAGAACCAGCCTCAATGCAATATATAATTTTGTATTCTAACTATACTTAATAATTATGCATTCTTCGCTCTGTGTATTTAACAGTATAAGCTTTATGTTAAAAATTTCCCTCAGAACATCATTTCTTTTTTTAATGTTTTAATCACAAAATTATGCGATTATAATCTTATAAAAATAAGCATAAGAAATGTAGAATTACTAAGTGAAAACCTTCACTTTTCAAGCTTCCTAATTCTTTGTGTATGCTCCCAGATAGGAATAAATATGTAAATATAAGATAGATAGAAGGATGACGAATAGATATACAGATAAATGCAACTGATACATGTAAGGGCAGATAAGTGATATAACGATGCAGAGACTAGATAGATAGATAGCTAGAAAGAGACAGATAGAGATAGGGTGAGCACAAATATAGGATGTGCTCTGTTTATTGACTTGAATTTGTCATTTGACTCAACAGCATCTCATGGCTAACATTCCATTTTAGTAAGTAAAGCTGACCTTATTCTAATCAATGAGTATACAGTATTCTTCTGCTTGGTTGCATCATAATTGATTTACTAATGGACATTTAAATAGTCTCCAATATTTCGATGTTCCAAGCCTTCTGTAAATATCCTTTTCAAATGTTTGGAGTATTTCTGCATCAGACTTAAGTTAGAAATAGAATTTGCTGGCAATTTATATTTGATTCATATTGGCAGGTTTCTTTCTTAAAATGTTGCACTAAATTATGCTTCAATCTATAATATATGAGAGCACCATATTCCCTTTAACCTTATTAACAATAGATATGCCCTGTTTATGGTCTTTGCAACAATTTTATGTATGCATTATCTTTTTTCTTTTTGTAAATTCGTGTTCAAAGCATTTTCTATTGCTTTTATTTACATTTTAAAATCGCATTATATAACAGAGTAATCTGCACAAAAAATTTTAAAAAGTATTTGCAAAGTCCTCTTGAGAGACCAGGGGAAAATATGGAAATATTCAACTTCTTCACCTGCGGAATTCCTGATTTTGGGGACTAACAATTTAATGAACCAAGCCATTGATCTTGGGGTTTGCCCCTATGAAATTTACTCCTATAAGGGAGAAATTAAGCCTACCAAAATTATGCCTAATAGTAATTCCCAGAGAACCTCTTTTGTTGCTCAGATGTGGCCTCTCTCTCTAAGACAACTCTGCAGGTGAACCCATGCCCTCCCCACTATGTGGGACGTGACTCCCAGAAGTGTAAATGCCCCTGGCAATGTGGGACAGAACTCCTGGAGAGGACTCTGGACCTGTCATTGTGGGATTAAGAAAGACTTCTTGACCAAAAGGAGGAAGAGAATTGAAACAAAATAAAGTATCCATGGCTGAGAGATTTCAAATCAAGTTGAGAGGTTATTCTGGAGGTCATTCTTATGCATTATATAGATATCTCTTTTTAGCTTTTAGTGTATTAGAATAGCCTTGATTCCTGAAGATGATTGTTTAACTTTATAGCTTTTATGGTGTGACTGTGTGATTGTAAAAAAAACCTTGCGACTGACACTTCCTTTATCCGGTGTATTGACAGATGAGTAAAAAACTAAGAACTAAAATAAATAAGTATGGGGTGGGGATAAGAGATATGGGATATTCTGGGTGTTCTTTTTTATTTTTATTCTTATTTTTATTTGGGGGGAGTAATAAAAATGTTAAAAAAATTCATTGTGTTGATGAATGCACAACTGTATGATGGCACTGTGAACAATTAACTGTACACTTTGGATGATTATATGGGATGTGAATATATCTTAATAAAATTGCATTAAAAATCACAATATAGCATTCCAAGCAATGGATGAACTACTAAATTCTATCATTTTTCAATATTAGTGACAATTATGGAATCAACAACTTTGTGCAAAAAACTTTTTTATTGTACTAGATTATATACTCAGGATAAGAATGTCTTAATCTAATTTTTATGTTAAAGAAGATGCACGTTTTTAAGTTTCTTGATAATTTCCACAAAGAAGAAATGTATAAATTTCATAGAAGCCAGGAAAAAAAACGTTTTTTTTTCAAAAAAGTTGCTAATTAGATTGGTAAAAAAAATTTAATTTATAGTGTGGTTGAATTTTTTTTCTGTGTGCTTATCTCTTTTTTCCTCTTGTGAATTATAATTTAGGATCCTTTGCTCATTTTCCTATTTCCTACTGAACTCTGTTACCACTACAAGAATTCTCACTATTTATTTTAGTGGTCCCAGCTCTTTTTTTGGTACACGTACTTAAAAGGAAAGAGCAAGAGGTCCCGATGTTACTTGATTCAAGGGACTTTCCACAAACACTCATGAGTGTATTTTTTCTGTTTTTGCCTTATAGGGCAACATATACTGGTAATCTAAGTTTTACTGTTAATGGTGTTGGTTCCATTCAGAGAGATTTTGTAAATAAACAAAATATCCAAAGTTAATTATTGGGAGCATGGAAGAGATCAAAAGCCGGTTTGCAAATGTCTGACTGTTGGGAATTATCAGCTTTGAGGGGGTCTGTGTCAGGTAACTGGCAAAAGAAAAGCTCCTATGCTCTCCCACTTCTTACTCCAATTCCTTTGAAGGTCTTTATGATCGAACTGATATTATCAGGCCCTGATTCTTGATTCATACTATCAAAGTGATAATAATATAAACCCTTTGTTTCTCCTATTGGCTGTGAACATTTACCTATTTTTTTTTACTTGCTTTATACCTTTTTTTTCCATAACCAGAATCCTTTCATGCTTACCTAGAAAAATTTATTTATTTTTTGTTTTTTTCTTCTATCTGCTTATAAACAAAGAAAGCTCTCCCCATATAAAACCTCTGTCCCTGCCAAATTTGAGATACATTTACTTCTATTTTCTTCCAAGTTGTTTATTGTTTGATTTCTTAATATTTAACCCTTTAATCCAGCGGTGATTTATTTTGGTATATATTGTTATATGACATCTAAATTGATTTATTCAGTTTTCCAGTAGCTAGACATGCTGTTATTAGCATTCACTGAAAATTTTTATTTAGATGTTAAATGACAAAGTGTCTTTCTCATGCTGAATTATTTAAAAACATGCTGCTTCAGAGCTAGCTTTTTTCCCTTTTCTATTGAATTATTCTTTAAAATACCGGTACCCTATTCTTTTAATTATTAAAGTATAATAATATTTTAAAGAAATGCCTTTTTAAAAAAATGCTCTTTTCTCCTTGTATCTACTAAATAAACATTTCAGGAAGGAAAAAAAAAGAAGACTAAGCAGAGTAGGTGAGCCACTGAATCAAGGAATTGCGTGGATTGTTCATCTGAGCAAAGCAGGAGAAGCCAAGTTTCCCTGAACCGCCAGGCAGAGGCCTGGTGCCCTCAGAGCATCTGTGTTAATCAGTTTATAGTTTCAGGTCCTATAGATGAAGCCTGGGAATTCCATTATTAAATCTGAGAACCAGTCACAAAGGATGTCATTTGGTGTTCAGATGTATAATTATACAATTATAAAATAAAAAGTCACATCTCAAGGCCAATTTTACTTAGTTCCACAAAACACTTATTTGTGCAGCAACGTATTTGGTTTTGTTAGTATGAATATTCTGAAGTATTAGAAAGTGTCAGAGAAAACTGCTAAAGAAATAAATCTATGCTAATAACAACCATCTTAGGAGACAAAGATGTCCACCACCTCAGCATTTTAAAAAAAGTAATAAACAAATCACCATAAAGGCAATTACAGAAAAGTTTCTCCAGGGACCTCTTTTTATTTGCATAGTGTATAGAGGAAATACAATTTTCTTTTCAAATTTGTCAAAGCTCATCAAAGTTTTCTTACTTAATTTTTCAAATGCCTAAAGGAAAACCTTGTGTAATTGTCAAGAACTGTAGCAGTTTATATATTTGGATTAAAGTTATAACTTCTGGAGGCATAATGGGTAAATACAAATAAAAGTTTAACCCAGTGTGAGAAGAGCATTCACTAATTGCTATTTCTTTGAAGGGAAAATACTCTATTTCCTGGCTTTGTAACAGTGATCCCATTTGTGCCCCAAGGTGATGGGAAAAATGGGTGTTTCCCCTTTTTCAGAGACTCAATACTTTCCATATCTAAGAAGAAGTAATAATCGTAATCAGTATTCACTGGGTTTCCTCAAAATTAAATAAAATACTGCATATAGAGTGCTTGGTAAAGTGTAAAGCACTATATAATAAGTTATTGTTATACATGGTGTAATAATAATCACCAATATCAAGTAAAAGGCTACCTTAAATTGGGATCATGAGAGTTGTATTTTCCAACTCTACTTATTATCCTCACACAAATAGTTTGTCCCCCCCCAACTTTGTTTTTGTAAATGATCTCAAGCAACAGTAATATTCAAAGAACAGTACAATGCTTACTCATGGAATCTTCACCCATATTCACTGATTGTTAACATTTGGCCACATTTTCTTCATTTGTCCATCTCTACCTGAATGAGAGTTTGTATATGCTTATACCTTTGTGAGAGTAAGTTGCAATCATTATTCCATTTCACCCCTAAATATATCTCCTGGGAACAAAGACATTTTCTTGTAAAACCACAAATCCTATAATCACAACAGAGAAATTTAACATTGATATAAGGATAGTAACTGATAATTCATATACAAATGCTTTAATCTAGAATCTAATCAAGGATTACAAACTGCCTTTCAGTATTTCTTTAGCTTCATTTCATCTTGAAGGCCCCTCCATTTTTGTTTTTGTCTTTCGTGACACTGGCATAGTAAAAGGAGGCAGGCCACGTGGGTTACAGAAATCCCACATCTGTATTCATCTGATGGCTTCTTTATGCTTAGATTTCAGACGTTTTCAGTAAGGACGTTTCCCAGGTACTGTCAGCAATGTTCCATCAGGAGGGACACGATGCCAGTTTGCTTATTATTGATAATGTGAAGTTTTATATCTCAGTTAAAGTCATATCTGCTAGATCTCTTTTCTTTCATAATTAATAACTCGGGGGTGATTCTTTGTTTTCTTTCATAATTAATAACTTGGGGGTGATTCTTTGAGATTGTGTGAATATTCTGTTATTCAATGTCCATTTTCTGGTGTAAGGGCTTTTTGTTTGTTTTCTGATGTCTGTGAACATGCCCCCCCCCACACACACACACACATAGCTTTACTACTCAGTTTTGGTGACTGAGAAGACAAAATAATTTTGGTGTTTTAAATTATCCTATAAAGCTTTATGGTGAATTCACAGTTAGGTTTTTTGAAATTCTGAAAGAGTTTGAGAGAGGTTTTAACTATTTCCTGAACAGATATTCTTTATTTTTTAATTATTTTTTATCTTTTTGGCATGGGCAGACTCTGGGAATTGAACCTGGGTCTCCTGCGTGGCAGGCGAGAATTCTACCACTGAGCCACCACTGCACCCGCCCCAGATATTCACTTTTAAATTAAAAATGAATTATGACCTTAATATGTTCATATGAGATATAGAGGCCAGGCTTGAAATAGATGGAATTAATCTTCGCATAGACAGAAATAAGAAGAAACCCAAAATTATTTATTCATTTTTGCTTGCTGTATTTATAAGGAAAGGTTACTTTATGAATGACGTTATCCTCAAGAAATATCAGTTATTTCATGTAACTCTGGGAGGCTTTGTAATCTTTTAGGTAACTCAGATTGAGCAAAAAATGTGAAAAAAAATGCACATAAATCCATATGTACCCATAAACAGTAGCGAACTACTGCAAATGTTTCTGAAAATTCTCTCATCTGAATGTCTATGGATTTATTTTGATTAAAACCTTTGCTCATAATCATTCATGTAGGCTGACTTTTCAATTTCATGGGATTTCACTACAATTCCCTGCAATTTATCATGTGAAAAGAATTAGCAAAAAAGAAAATGGAACCACCTGCACGTTTGCCAAGACATTTCCCTTTAGATGGAGAAAAAGCTACTGAATGAATAATACAAAAAAGATGATTTGGCGCTTCAAAAACAGACAAATTACTTATAGTCCTCATTAGTGAAGCAGGCCTTCCCTTCCCTATAGAAAAGGAACCTGAAGGAAACTGGTTCATTATCATCAGCCTCAGGCAGGATGGGCCAGTGCTCTTCCCAATCACAAAACTCTCTGCAAAGCTAAGTGCTACCCCGTGGCTCAGCATCTAAGGCAAAAACAAATAAAGTTAATTCCCTATTTTCCCAATGAAAAATGTCCAAAACATGAGGTCAGGCCAACCTGGAATTTGGAAACTTTATAGATTTACAGTATTGAATGAATTAACTTACAACCTTACATGCTGTTATTTTCAGGACTAGTTCTTGGTTCTCTTATCTATTTACTCCCTTGGTGCTCTAGTCTGGTTCATGGTTTAAACATTTGGATCTATAAGCCAATGACTCTCAGTTCTACTGAAAATGACCTCCCAGTCCTATCCTCACATCTCCAGTTTCTTTTCAGCACTTCATTTGGCTACCCCAAAACCAAGCTCCTAGCCCCAGAGCTCCCCTGGAGCCTCCCACAGTTCCAGTGAAGACAACAAAGATACAAGAAGGAAGCAGGGGAAAGGGTTATTAAAGGATAGATTAGGGTCTCCCAAGCACTCCCCAGCCAGGAGGACCAGTCCCATGGGAGTGGAATACATTTTGAAGACCTTTCTATCGATACTCAGAGCACTAGCAGTTCAAAACAGAATCAGAGAAACCGGGTAGGAGAACCACATCAGAGGCAGAGAACTTCCAGACTCCAATTCCATAATGTTGAACAATCTGAAATGAGCAATCCCAGGGAGACAGGGAAACCCCAGCAATTACTAGGTGTTACCACTGATTCTGGTCATCTGGCATGGCCAGAGGGGACCCAGGAACAAGAAAATGTGGGGCAGAATCAAGGACATTCTGAATCACGTTGCTGAAAGTATAAGAAGGCCCCAGTTCAGAAGCGCAAGGGAGAGGTTTCTATCTCTGCCGCTAATTTACCTAGAAAAGGAGGAGAAAGTTACTGCTGGAGCTACATTTCTGTAACTCTCGTCTATGCAGGAATTCGTTTATGAGCCTCTGCATAAATTAGTGGTTCAAAATCCACATGTCCTTATTCTATGATGTGAGTTTAGCTATTCTCACCTAATGCCTTCTTTAAAATGGAAACCTCCCATTTTATACAATCTGCTTTTATATTAATCAAATTTTATCAGACAATTAAATCTATAAGGGACAGCTGATTTTGACCACAAACTTGGTCAAAGATATAAAAGAGAAAATAGACCAATCTCTCATATGTGAACATGAAGACTACTTCTTGATTATTCCTGGTTGTCCTACTGATTTCCCACAGGAAAAGTTTTCTCGTGACTTTGCTAGGAACAGATACAGCCCAGTCTGACAACATTAGCATGTCAATGTCATGCAGTTGTCAGGATTAAAAAGGACAATGTGGGTATCACATGAACAAATGCAAGAAATCATGCCATTGCCAAAAATAAACACTGAATTTTGGAACACGAAATTTGACTTATCCAATTTGGAGTTTTTGAAAAGTACTAAGATTGTGTGTGTGTGTGTCCATCAGGTATTAAAAACACAAAAAGTCAACTTTGATTCAGTTTATGTTTCATATTTGTGTACCCATCTGCCAATTTTTGGCCTAAGAATAACAAGTACTCGTTTTAATCATGAAAAGCACAGGCATTACAAGTTAGACTGAAATATGCAAGCAGTATTTGAATTTGCTGAAGAAGTCAAAGTTCACAGAAAACTTGTTGAAATGTCTTTTCTTCAGCCTAACAATTTTTGCGAGTTTCTGAAATAGATGCACAGATAATGTAAACATTTTGACAGAAAATTGGTGGTGCCGACTATGGCATAAAACTATCTGAGGACAAATACACTGTGACTTGGAACATAAGATACAATTTTCTTTGCATAGAAGCAAAATGAAGTGATGACAGAGTTCACAGAACCTATTCTCCTCTTGAAATTGCATCCCTACTTTTCCTTTCACTGGGCATCTTTCAAAAAGAAAAACTTGACACTCCAAGCAATTCCATTGACATTGGTTTGCAAGGAATCACCATGCCAGAATTTGCTTTTCTTTTTTATCCTGCATCTACCTACAAGAGTATTAGAAAGACATTTCTTTTCCTCCTGTGTTTTATTAAGAAGTCTGTTCTGGGGCGGGGGGAAGTGAAGGAGCCCAAACTTCGGGTCTTGCTTATCTCTTACGTTTCCTCTGTTTCTACAGATGCAACCTCCTTCTTTGCTACCAAATAAATGCTCAGGTGGATAATGCCGAGAATAATATCAGTGGGCTGAGGATAGGATTTTGGGCTAGAATTCATTCTCTCTAATGACTTGGCTGAGTGTTCACTCCTTTTTAACCTTTTCTTTCCCTAGAATTCCTCTTCAGGCACCCCATCATCTTATAAACTTCTTATAAAACTGAACATCACCCAGTTTTTCAACCACACCCTGTGTTTGCCTCCCTTTGTGCCACCTCTTAATCTTACCATTTTCTCTCGAGTGTCCTTACCCTGAACTTTCCTAAGGCCATATTTGATAGATTTTTCAAGACCAGCACAAATATTATTTCTCTTGCAGAGCTTTCCCTGCTCTCCCATCTAGAAACAATTTCTCTTTTTCTCACCGGGCAAACATTCTGCGACACTCTCAAGCTCTGTAACACGGTCCACTCTGTGCCCAGTTAATTGATGTGCATTTCGTCTCTCCCCTGCAGCACCTCATGCCAAGATCACTGCCTGTCCTCTCCAAATCCCCCGGCATGGCTCTCTTCATCACTTAGGTCCTAATGGAGTGCTCTGCACGTGGCATTCGATATCAGTCATTGTACGTAAAAATGAGCATTTAGATTCTTCACAAATAAGGGCATAAGCCTTGGAAAGTCTTTTATTCACCAGGTCCCTCTTCATCAATTTTTTGAAAATTAAAAATCATTGAAAATTCTCATTAAAGAAAGCAATAAGGTCAATGGATGAAAGAAAACATGCCTCAGTTTAAGCTTTCAGCAAGAAAGGCAAAAAGCAGAAAACCCACAATTAAGCACATATTAAACACAAATTGTCTCTGTTATTTAGTACACCATTTTGCTGAAGAATAGAACAGTAGACTGTTTGCCTTAAAATGTCAGAAATAGCCCAGATTGTTTGGAATTTTGGTATTAATACATACCAATTAGTGACTTTGGTTTCATCTTGAAAACACGCAACTGGGATAATAAATAAGAACTACGCGTCTCATTCAGTTGGTGCTGGCTTTTTTTTCAGCTTTGATGCTAAAATGTGCGGCATATGGTGGAAAAGTTCACAGTGAATGCATTCTTCCTGAGGTCTTTAAAATACCTTTGCATATAAAAACAATCAAAATAAAAAATGGTGCTTGGCTTAACAATGATGTGAACTTCTTGTGCCCTTTGCAGAAAGCTAAGAGTTTTCTTGTTTATACCCTCATTTACGGCAAACAAGGTCATTTGAAACTCTGCAGAGGAGTCGGATTTTCTAAGCAAGCTGCATTTCAGAGTCTGATGCCCCACATCTTTGCAATAAATGAAATCTGCTAAACCACAAATGAGCTCAGAGAGAGGCACGTTTGAAACCCCTAGACTTTTGGTCCAAAATTCTAATTTATGAAATACATGAATATTTAACAATGTACCAAGCACAGGATTAATTATTGGTTGATTGATTTCTAAATGCCTGCTCTAAAAAGGCAAACTAATGGGAAAATTAATAATCAAGCATTTCAGAATATCACAAAATTATTAAGCTTTGAGGGATATTAGAATTCTTTTAACTCAACTGGCTAGTTCTGTGATTACGGAAACAGAGACCTAGAGAAGGGCAGACAACAATTACTTCCAGTTCTGGGACAATTACCTTTCCTTCCCCGAGAAGGGAGAGCTGACGCTTGCCCCTCCCTTAAGAGGGGACCCTGATTCACAGAGTCTCTGGGAGCCGGTGGTGAGTGAACCAGGCACCCCACAGCCAGACCACTGGGACCTGTTCCGCATCTGCTCCTGGAACCGAAGGATTCCTGTTTCCTTCCTCCATTAGGTGGTTGTTGTGAGTGATCCCTAACTAGTTCACAAGTAAATAGTGTCTTTAATTTATACCTGTAGATACACTATACCGTTTTGATAGGAGCTGAGCTGACTTTTTAATACAGCAGTCACTTTCCAGGACAGGAATTACCTAATGGAAAGACAGATGGAATGAGTCAGTGGATAAGAATATAAAGTTTTAATCCATTTTTTCTCACTGTCTTTCTTTTGGGAATGACTTAAATTCTCTTAGCCTCTCTTTCTGCCAGCAATGAAGTCAGGGTATAATGATAAATATAGGATAATACAAATAATATTCATCTGCATACCATGAGTCATAAATGTAAATGCCTTCTTTATTAAAGTACAGCTACCTGTAGCGTAGGTGAAGTTACCATCTCCCATTTCAAGATGAGGAAACCCTGGTTAGCAAGGTTAGGGAAGCAGTCTAATAGAGCGATGGGTACAGGAATTGGCTTGAACTCTAGCTCCACCACTTCCTAGCTAGGTGAGATTGAGGATGCGACTTAACTTCTATGCCTCAATCACCTTATCTGTAAAATGGGGATAACAGCAATATAAAATGCCCAGGGCTCTTGTAAGGATAGAATGGAAAAAGTAAAATGTCTAAACAGAACGCCTGATATGGCAATTCTTATTAAATGCCAGCAGTCTTTATTATTTTGCCTTGCCAATGGTCACAGCACCACAGGGGCGTGGGTGGGTCTGGAAGGCACCTTAGAGATTTCCCTCCTTTCTCCCCAGGTTTCCTGACCCTGACGTGTAAGTGTGGACTGCTCAGCGGGGCATTAGCTTGCTCAACAGTTTATGCAGTAGCAGACCAGACATATAAAGCTCTATGAATGCATTCATTGGTATCCTACTCCTTAACTGTAGGATTGCTTTTAGTGTGAATTTTTCCTTTAGAATTATACAATATTCTCAAATAATGCACAGAATTTCCGTATGCCATTTACCCCAGTTTCCGAAATGGGATAAATTGACAACCTGTGCCTTCTGATATGGTATGCTGAGAAGGACATATCACTGCCGTAGGATTCCTGCCTGGGGTAGTTAGATTTAGTTGTCAACTTGGCCAGGTGAAGGTGCCTAGTTCTGTTGCTGTGGACATGAGCCAATGGCATATGAACCTCATCTGTTGTTGATTAACATCTGCAGTCGACTAGGAGGCGTGCCTACTGCAATGAATGATGTTTGACTTAATTGGCTGGTGCTTAAATGAGAGACTCAATGTAGCACAGCCCAAGCAGCTCAGCATACCTCATCTCAGCACTCACAGCTCAGCCCAGACCTTTGGAGATGCAGAAAGGAATCACCCCGGGGAAAGTTGTTGGAACCCAGAGGCCTGGAGAGAAGGCCAGCAGAGATTACCCTGTGCCTTCCCATGTAAGAAAAAGCCTCAGTGGAAAATTAGCTGCCTTTCCTCTGAAGAACTAACGAAATAAATCCCCTTTTATTAAAAGCCAATCTCTCTCTGGTGTGTTGCATTCCAGAAGCTAGCAAACTAGAACACTGCCCTAAATGCATAAACTAAACACACTCTCGAGGCTCCTGCAGCCTAGGTCCCTCAGGACCTCATCGAAAATGACCTACCAATACTACCCCAAAGTACATGATGCTGAGCAACTCAGTGATGGTTCTAGATCAGAGAAGATGAAGGAGACACATAACTACATGAAGCCTGTATTCTTAAGTTGAAAACTGGACCAAAAATGGATGATAGGGAGATAATTTGGGTAGATTAGAGGAGAAGGTTCTTATCACTGTCTTATTTCTGGTCTAAAACTCAATTTAAGATTGCACACATTGCATCAATGCTATTGCCTGTGTAGGATGTTAAATGTAGGAACTCCTCGTGGATAGCATGAGAGTCTAAAGGAAGGTTGGCCTCAACACTGAGCAGACAGGAGAGCAGGACTTGGGAAGGTGCAGGTGAGTGCCCTCAGCCAGGGGTGAGTGAGTTAGTGGTGGGTCTGGGGTCCCATCCCCAATCTCCCAGACCAGTGCTCTTTCTGTCACATCCATTTTCAGAAAACATTCAGGGCCTATAGGTGTTATATCAGTTTCCTACAGCCTCTGTAACAAATTACTGAAAACCATGTAGCTTAAAACATCACACATCTATTCTTGTGTCACTGTGGAAGTCAGAATCCGGAACTGGTTTCATGGGGCTAAAGTCAATATTAGCAGTGCCAGGCCCCTCAGGAGGCTGCAGGAATAGAACTCTCTCCTGGCCTTTTCCACCTTTTCCACCCTTCCACCTCCATCCCTTAGCTCACAGCCCCTTCCTCCATCTTAAAAACCAGTGTCTTCCAATCTCTCTGTCTCCATATATCACATCACTTCATTCTTCCATCTGTAAGCCTCCCTTCCTCCTTCTGACAAGAGCAGGTGTGATTGCATTTGGGGCCCTCCCAGGTGATCCAGGATAACTCCCTATCTCCAGATCCCTAAGCTAATCACATCTGCAAAGTTTCCATTAGCATATAAAGTAAACTGGGCAGGGATTATCTTTGGGATATAGTTTTAGAGGACATTATTCAGCCTAACACAGGCTGAAAGACATCTTTATTTTTATTGGGTTTTAATTTTATTTTATACACTCAAGTTGGCATATGCTATGGTTAGGTTCATGTGTCAACTTGGCAGGATGGTGGTGCCCAGTTGTCTTGTCAGGCAAGTGCTGGCCGGTCTGCTGCTGTGAGGATATTTCATGGACTTAAATAATGAGTACATTGGTTGCACCCACAGCTGATTGCATTTATAATCAGCTAAGGGGAGTGTCTTCTACAATCTAATCACTGGAAGGCTTTTAAGGAGGATTCAGAAGACACAGTCTTTCTCCCTGTTTCAGCCGGCAAGCCTCTCTTCTAGAGTTTGTCCAGACCCCTCATTGAAGTCACCAACTTCACAGTCTGCCCTACAGATTTTGGACCCTTCCATTCATTCCCATGGTTGTCCAGCCAGCCTCTCCTGAGAGTTCTTTGAGGACGTTCATCAGAGTTGCCAGCTCGCAGCCTGCCCTTTGGACCTTGAACTCCACATGCCCATGGTTAACCTGAGACACCTTTATAAATTTTTTATCTATAGATATCTCCTGCTGATTCTGTTTCTCAAAAGAACCTTAGCTAATACAGCATGCATGCCTATTCAAGCTGTAGATGAAATTAATAGTTGGAAAGTAGTGTGTTCTCTGTCATGATGTATTAGAAAAGTACTTTGCTCTCAGATCATGTGTCTGACATTGTACTTCTGTGGTTTTGGAAATCTGTTCTCATGCGTCTAGTGTCAAGTGTCTTTGTGAACATGTGTACGTTGTTGATTTTATTGATCCCCAGTCTTGTAGAATGAATAATGGTCCCCAAAGCTATCAAATCCCAGGAAACTGGGATTGATACTTTATCTGGCAAAGAAAACTAATGCAGACCCCACGGGCATGCTCTAAACGCAAGCACACTTTCCTCCAGGGGGGCACAAGGAAATTTGATGTAAGAGAGGAGAAGGTGCAGCCCAATGGCAGACACTGTGGAGATGTGCTCCAGCCTGAGAATACCACCAGCCAGCAGAAGCTGGAAGGGATGAGAGGAGACTGACCCTGTCTGGCACCACCCTTTAGCTCATGAGACTCAATCCAGAGTCCAGGCCTCCAGATTCATGGTCATCATCATCATCCTATTGCAACAAGTTTCAGCAGCCACAGGAAATTAATATATCCAGGAATTAGCTCAGCATCACACAAGCCTAATCAATGTCTGAAGTGGGCAAAAAAATGACAGAAAAAGAAAGGAAGGAAGGAAGGAACAAATGAGGGAATTACAGTTATGAAAAAAACCCAATATTTGTGATGTTAAATTAATCAATATTTGACCTATTTTCTCCAACTGGGAGCATATTACTTTCTCCCACCCGAGAAAATGTCTTCCCTTTAGTTAGTGTTCCTGGTCCAAGTCCAAGGAGCCGTGTTTTTAAGATCTGTATCTGGGACTGGCACTCTCTACGACATGTTTCACCTTGAAAGGATTTTTGCAGTTGAGTTATGAACTTCTGCAAGCAGGGATTATAGTCAAAACCAGACAGGTCCTTTTCTAAGGGAGAGCCTGCAGGCCTGTTGCAATAATTGAAAAGCAGGTGGAATTCATAGGTGAAGGTCTGTACGCCCACTGCCTTAGGAGACCCATTCATTTCTCCCTGAAATTTTTAGGCTAAAAGGCGTATCACTGCAGGCAGAGGCACTTTAAAATTTTTCTCATGTCTATTAGCTCTAGGGAAACAATGACTACTTTATTGATTTAGTGATACATGAAATATGAAAATCCACATATATGGTTTCAAAAACAATACATCCTGACCTGTGTTGAACCCCTTAATGTGCAGTATTTAATGGAAACCTGTAAATGAGCTAAAAGGAGGTTGATATGTCTGAAGCAGAGGTTTACCACTGGGTCATTCACTCAAGTGTTAAATTAAACAAAACTGAAGATGGAAAGGCTGAAGCAATTAAGCTCTTATCCCGCAGAATTTTCCATAGGTCCTGCGCTAGGATTCAATTAAAATGAAGATTTTTTTTCCTTCCCTGAAATTACCATAGACTTACTGAGTTTGATAATTCTCAATGATGTCTTGATGTTTATTCAGGGGAAAGAAGTCACTTTGCTCTGTCATAGAGATCAATGAGGTAAATTCACCAAGAGACCCAATTCACTAAGAATACTGATGATGCTCTGCGGAGACACACAAATCCCTCAGTCATGAGCAACTTCTCAGATATGCAACATGACTTTTTGTTATTGTTTATAAAATACAATTGTAAAAATGCATCTAAATTCCTTATAATTCTCTCAGATTTTTCTGTTATGCTACATTTCTGTTGAAAGTTACATCAAATCAGAGCTGGAATGAGAAAAGATATTAAATAAATAAATAACCAAATACATTAGTAAAGTGAATCCAGCAGACTATTATTTGCTGACTTTTAACCCAAATATTTTTCATCATGTAGATTTAAATCAGGCAAATGAACGATGCATATAGTCTTTCTCTCCATCTATCAGGAAAAGACTTTATATGTGGATTTACACATATATAATTTTACAAAATAAACAAATATGAAAGCATATAATACACGGTTTCTATTTAGTGTAGGATGTTAAAAGAAGTAAAACAAAATGGAGTTACCATGAAAAAGAATGAAGTGTGACCCCTGCCATATAGCATACAAAAAAAAATAGAGTTACCATGGATAACTTAAATGCACTGGAAATGGAGTTGGAAAGCTATTCTGGGGTGAGTCTTAAGTCAGTCCCAGTCAGCTACCACAAAGTGCCAAAATATGCAAAGCCTCAGGCAACAATGTCCCACAAATCCCTGAGGACATCGCGTCACCATAAAACAAACTACAAGATGAAGAACCAAGTAACTATCTAAACTGAAGGACCATTAGGGCACCCCAAATGTCTACCAACACAAACTACTTGCCTAGCCTTCTTTTCCTTTGAAAATCCTTGCTGGAACGCCAAGACGGGACATGATTGGGTTGGTGCCTGAATCTACGGCCCCCCGAAATGCCATTTTATGACCCCCCCATGTAAATGGGT